>JAULJZ010000003.1:8779916-8791388 GCA_032270985.1 Heliamphora pulchella
GAAACCATTTATTTAATGAAAAATTGCTACAACTAGATTTTCTACCTAGCTTCACTTCAATTAAAAACGTGTGGCCACTGTCAACAAACTAGTGCCTCAAAAGTAATGGAGAAGCAAGTATATGACATTTAAAGAAACTGCAGGGGCATATACCTTTTTAACAGAAATATCAAGTCTAATAACAAATCAGTACCAAATGCAGTTCCAGTAGGACTAAAGTAATCAAAATTCCCTGTAAGCAAAATAATAATAATGAAAAAAAAAATCCAAGGCAGCTGATTGAGTTGGGTAGTCAAGACCAATTGCTAATGAGTTTTGTTACATGCACAGATACCGGGCACAAATCCGAACGCATCCCTCTCAACATGGAGTGGGTTCTACATAATTGTGGGGCCCACCTCATGTGAGAGAGGTGGGCCTCAATCTACGCGCCTAGCATTTTTCATTGCTAGTTTAAATTGCTTAAGAACTTTTCAACATAAGTTCACATCCACCAAATACCTGTAAATTTACTTTGATTTCAACCAATCAGCAAACAAATCATACCAAAAGAAACCAGAATACTCTAGCAAATGCAAGGGAAATTTTATTTAAAAGTAATGATAAATAAACAAAACCACAATAAATTAAAATTGAGAATCAAATTCCATGGAAGTCAGAAAAGGACAAGAAAGAAGGATAATGAAAAACAATTTATAAATACCCTGACTCGAGCATTATCCACAAGAGTGATGAGAGGGACGATCTTCAAGTATCGATCGATCTCATTTTGTGCCCTCCTAAATTGGTACACAATGTTCCATCCCATTGCAAGGAGATAGAGATAGCTCCGGTCCTGGCAACTGTTAACCAAAATGTAAGACCTTCTCAGCGCATCCTCGAGCAGCTCCAATGGTTCCCGAGTCTCCGGGTACTTCTTAAGCTCCGATATTTTGAGCTGTTCTAGCAGGTTACCAATCAACTTCAGATGCTGCGCAAATTGCCTGCAGTTCTTTTTGTGCATCCGAGCCGTACTTGCAGCCTTCACGATCATCCCAATTAGCCGAACCGCATCAAGGCCAGTGAGCTGAGCCACATTTGCGATATCCCCTATATGATCCCAACCGGATGCCATCTTTACCCCGTCACTTTACCCCTAATCTCGACTATTTTTAACTCATCACCATAAATATTTTTCACATCAAACAGAATGGCCACCTAATCGACATCTCCTCATGCTATTACTCAAAATTCAAATTACATAACCAGTGGAACTTTTTCTTCCCTCTTCGCACCTAGTTTCTTGTAAAGTGTAGGAAAATCAGAATCTTCAGTTTCGATACCACCACTCCAATTGCACTTTTTTTCACAAATTATAATTTTTAAAAAAAACAATAAAAACAAAACAAAGCTTGAGTGAAAATCCTTGAGTTGCACCGCTGTAACTGAAGGCAGAGCTGATTTCAATTTCACACTTTAAGAGGAACCGAAAAGCTCCTTCATAAGATCTCCTTGAGCAAAATTCAGGAGGTTCAAATTAATCTGCAATGAAATTCAGCAAATGAGCCAACGAGATCTCGAAGATAAGCCGTTGCGCAATGAAATTCAGCAAATGAGCCAACGAGATCTCGAAGATTAGCCGTTAGTATTCTTGACTCTCTCTTTTTGACCAGGAAAGAACCGAAAAGGGTAAAAATTAAAAAAACGAGAAAAGAAATTCATTTTTTGAATTAAATCTCTCCAACAAGAAGAAACTATGACCAAAAAAATTAATAAAATGTGGCGGAAACCTGGCGAACTCCTCAGCATTACCGGAAATTTGCTAAAACCGCCGGCTTCAGTGATCTTCGCTGGAATCTAGACGGTCACTCGCGATTAATCTCATGTTAAAACCTGTACACAGCATTCCAACGCTTTCCGGATTAATATCGCCAATATTTGTATGCATGTGTATATATGTAAACATGCGTCGTATATATACATACTTTTGTACAGCTCTCTCTGTGTGTGTGTGTGTGTGTGTGTGTGTGTGTGTGTTGTGTGTGTGAATGTTGAAGACAACATGGGGTTGTTCTCGTTCACGGGCCGTTATACCTTTTTCCTCAACAAAATCTTCCATTGTCTAGGGCTCATTAATCTGCTCGCGAGTTTCTTTCTCTGTACAAGTGAATTTATAAAAAGAAATGCCAAATCGAAGGAAACGAGGGACATTGATTTCTGCAATCAACCTTTTTTTTCGCAGAAGAAGAAGAAGAAGAAGAAGAAGAGATTAAGTTTGGATGATTTTTTTAGCACCTCAGAGACACCTCAAAAACCACTTTCTCTCACAATATACCTATCAAGGCTTCGGTGTCATTTAGACATTTACTCCGCTCTGTTCTTGCAGAGCTTTTCTCTCTCTCTCTCTCTATAGAGTGAGTGTTGTGTTTCTGTCTTCTTTGGCTAGGGGTGGACACATAGCTAGAGTGGACACACAACTATTTTGCCAGACAAGCAAGCATTGAGTGCATGATGGTCCGAGTGACTAAAATGCCATCAGTGGTTGATCATTATTACGACAATGCCAGCGATCTTCACGGGACGTAAAACGACAGGGTACACGACGGGTTGACCCTTCTATCCCATAAGAAATTAGATTCGGCTCGAGGATTTTAACAGCCTCTGACAGCTGGTTCTTTCTTCAGAGCTGCCATTTTTTTTTTTTGCAGAAAAACTAATAAAATCCTGTTTGAGATGTAAAAAAAAATTAAAAATAGTTTTTTTAAAGAAAAATATTAAATTCTTGTGATAAATTAATTAGAATAGTTAGTTTTAAATTTTTCATTGAATTATTGGAATATTCTTATCATTTGTTTTTTAGTTGTTGTGTTTAAATTATTAATACTATTTTTTTTATTTTAGGGACTATATTTGGTTTTTTTAATTAAAAAATTGTAGTTATTTTGTTTAAAAATAATTAAAACACTTGATATGTGTATAGACCATTTTTATAAATAAAAAAAAAAGCAAAATAAAAATAATGAACTTCTTAATTTTTTACAAAAATAATATCAACTTTTTAAAAATATCAATCATATAGGCGAACTAAACCGGACCATCAAATTATTTATAAAAATTATTAGAAACTTCATAATGTCACGAGTACCATATAATTTGATAAGTAAAAAGATTATCACATTATTTTTAAAAATTACTAAATATTCCATAATATCACGTATCATATATTTTTATAAATAAAAAAATATTAATTAAGTTATTCTTATTTTACACTGAAAATGTAGATCAATAATATTTAATTTAGAATACTTTTTATTATAAGATTAAATCAAAGGACTATGTATCACGTGTATATGACAATTAAAATTAATAAGCACGTTTTGGCCAATAACTTGTTCATCCAATTGTCGCCGACAGAGAAATTATTCAATAAAATATATATTTACATTTTACCTTTAATACCAATTAGCCATTTTAATCACAAGTAAAAATATAGACTCGCTCGGGCATAAGGTCAATAAAGCCACCGCTTTAGGCTCCAAATTTAGACTAAATTTTTTGAGTCCCAAAAATGGTAAATATTTATATAAGTTTGTATATAATTTTCTGTACATAGTCCAATCCAATTAACAAATAAATAGTCTAATATTTTTTTTAAAAGTCCAGTTAAAAAATAAGAGCCCACAACCACAACTAATTCTCATAATCTCATTCAGCCCAATCCTTAGTTAGTTTACTCAAGAAAAGAACAAGCCTTAAATCTAAATTCTCATAATCGCATTTAGTCGCTTTCACTCTCAATGTACCTAATTCTTAACTAATTGTCTAATTCAGACTCAATAATTCTCATTCAATCGAGAAGTGAGAACAAGTCCTAATTTTCAATCGTCGACTTGCCGCCGCTCTCGCTCGCTTGAGAATCTGAGTTCTTATGTTAGTAAGTTTTTTTCTAAATAATCTTATGAGAATTTGAATTATTTATGTGTGAATAATAATTTTTGTGTGTAGAGATTTTGATATTTTAATTTTCTTGAATATCCAAATATCCATGTATATTGAATATTGTTATACTGATTACATATCTTGATTGTGTTGATTGTGTATAATTTTATTATGTATGATTTTTTGCATAGTTTCTCATTTTATTGTGTATAGTTTTTTGTGTTAAGATTTTGAGATTTTTTAAGATATTTTGAAATATCGATGTTGTATAACTTTTTTTGTGGAGATTTTAAATTTTTTTGATATTTATACTGTCATATTATTTTTTTATTTTTTGAGTTGATTTTATTTTTTATTTTTTTAATTTGTACAATTTTTTAAGGGGGTTTTATTTTAAAAGTTCGCTTTAGAGAATCTCAAAAATTTAAGAAAAAATTTAACTTTTATTATATGATTGAACATGATTGATTTGAAATCAAAATTAAACTATAGTGGGACCTTAATCCTATTAATGATTAATTAGTATGATTTGATCATTTTATTAGAAATTTTAAGAAACGGGATGAAATTGTTTCATTAATAAAATTAGGTGAGAACGGGATAGAGAGAATTATCTTATTTAGATAATTACGTTTCTCACCAAATATTGAAAATATTTGATGACCATTTTTATTATACGGATATTTCTCTCAAAATAACATATATAAAACTGAAATTTTGAATGTTTAATAAATATGTTACCATGTAATTAAATTGAAAAAAAATAGTCATAATTTGAAACAGAAGTTGTAGTGTTAAAAAAAATTGTGACTTGTTACTAAAAGCTCTCCAAACACATTATTTAGATTTGTTTTATCGTGATGAAAAAAAAAATATTGGTCATGTTTGGTGGGCAACTTATTGCTTATTTGTTTATAAACAAATAAGTCAAAACACAAATAAGTTGGTTCTTTGGGTAACACAAATAAGCCACTTCGTTTAAGCTTAGTTCGTTTGGGTGATTTTTTGGCTTATTTGGTTTATTTTAACTTATTTGCTTAAATAAGCTTGGTTCGTTTAGGTAATTTTTAGCTTATTTAGCTTATTAACTTATTTATTTATTGGTTTAAAATTTAACTTATTTGATTCATTTAAGTGACGTAACTTATTTTTAACTTATAAACTAAATAAGCCAATAAACTGGTTTACCTTGTTTAGGGCCATTATTTTGTCCTCTTGATGGGGAGATCCCCTGTTTCATTTCTCTAAAAAAAAATGGATTTTTATTTTTAGAAAATAACTTCTAAGTTACAGTGTTTCTCATCGTTAAAAAACTCATAATTTTTTTTTTCACTTTGTTTCCAACAAAAGTTATACACATTCAAAATATTTTAATTTTTTAAATAAAATAATTATAATATTCTCAATTAAAATTAAAATTAAAAAATATCTTAGTATCCCTAAATTGAAACTAAAAAATAGAAATCATCATAGTATTCGTAAAAGTACTATAATTTAAAAGCAAAAGTAATAATATTTTAGATATTTTACCAAAAAATAAAAACAAAAATATACATTAAACAATTTACCTTTGTTTACTTCTGTAGAAAAAAATAAATTTTTTAAAAGTTAAATTTTTTAAACATCCCAAACAGGGGTGAATTAATTATAGAAAACACTTTGAGAGAACAAATAAGAGGATGTTTGTCACCATTTAAGCTACAACTTTAGCCACACAAAAAAAAAACAAACAAACAAACAAATAAGTAAGTGTGTTTATAATTTTTTTACTTATATCTTTTGATTCTATCAATAAACACAAATTCTATAATTTTAAATTATAAATTTATATTTTTTAATAAATATTTATTTTATAATATTTTTAACAAATATTAAAATTATAATTATATTTTTCAATAATAAAATAAATTTATAGCTAAATCCCTAAAAAAATCAGGGACATCAACGTTGTGGGGGCAGTTTAGCCTAGTTGTTCTCACTCCAAATTCAAGGGTTCAAATCTGATCGGTTCAGCCGTCTTTATCTAAACCGGTGGCGTAATTTACACTTTTATACCCAATTGAACATTCTAAATCTTAAAGAGAGATCCAATTTGGAAGGGATCACCGCTCCTAACGTTAATTCATCAATTGTAAATAATTTTTTTTTTGCTTTTTGAGACGCAAAATTATTAATTATATTTTCATAATTAAATTTTTTAACATATCTTTTTCAGTTGATAATATAGCTAATCCACTTAATTTATCTCGTGACATAGTTGACAAAAGATAAAATTTTATTAATTTTAATTTAGAAAAAAAAATTGCGAAAGCTATTATTATTAAAATTGTTAATAATATTCTATAAGCATTAGTAGTATTTATGTTTGCAAAATTATCATTTAATGCGATAAACTTTTATAAAAAGTAAAAATAAGTTTATAAATTTATTTACATAAATAATATTCAAAAAATATAAATAACTTTGTACCCTACATACATGCACTAGCGATTATCCTTGCAATGTAGGAAATTTATAAAATACAAATTAAAATTTATTTATATGAAAATTGAAAAGTTAAATATATTACAGTTAAAAATGATTATTTGCACAGGCGCTCCAATATTCTTCTCCAAATCTGCAAGATTTTTTTCTGCCATAATAATTTTATGTTATATAAATATATAAATTTACTTTTAAATAGAAAAATAGGGGAAGACATAGGAGTGTAGGAATAGTACTGGAGAGGGGTAGAGTGGAAGAGTAGGAGATTAATATTTAGGAAAAAAAATTGAGAGGAAAATATCTATATAAGTGCTATTAAAACTTGAGATAAATGAAAAAAAAAATTTCCTACATTGATAAATGATTTGTTAAAACACTTAATAATCTTTGATAAACAAATTTTTTTGATAAATTATCCATGCATTATAATTTATAAAATAAATTATTGAGATCATTAAAGTAAGACACTATATAGACCCTCTAAACTTAAACAACACCCTACCATTAAGAACCCAATAGCAGATAAACTAGCCATAGCTTTAAAAAAAGAAAAATTTATTAATTAGTCCTTTTTTTAATATCATAAAAGATTTAGTTTCACAATTTTTATTTTAAGAGATTTAGTCATATTAAATTTGGAATAATTATATTATGTCTAATTTATTCTTATTTAATAGTTAATCTTTCTCTTTTTAGACAAGCGAAAAAATCTAAGTAATACATTTATCAAGTCATTATAACTGTTAAAAATAAAAAAGTGATATATTTGTATTTAACTAATGTCTAAATTATATGAACTGATAAATGTATCACTTATCGCATGTGACTAAAATAGTGAAAAAAATTGCTACAGAACTAAAACTCTATTATCAGTTAATAATAGAACTTATACTAAAATTACTCTTAAAAATTGCTGCATATTTGAGGGAGGTGATGGAGTAATGACAATCTGATAATTCATATCACCGCCACGTCAGAGGACTTGGGAGAACAATGGTATTATTAATTGGGATTGCCAACTGAAGTGAATGCTCGGGTATAGCCAGTGATGATTTAGACCAAGCTTTAGGAGCTCGATGACATGAAGATCAACCACACAGTTTAAGGACATGACAGCCGAACTCTATAGGCAATTCATATGAATTTGTGCAGCAGAGCACTGCATGCCATCATTAATAAGGCCACAACTCTACAACTGACTTTTTAAGCGGGACAAAATACATCGTTAGATGCAAATGTAAAACCCATAACTCATTTAGAAAAAGAGGAGATTTTCAACACGATAAACACAATTTAGTTTTATAAAGCAAAAATTTTGTTCATTTATTCATCACCTTCAAGACTAATCTAATTTGATCCTACACAGATAGATATTCCTAACTCTCTTCTTCGTCCATAAAAAAGTGGGCACAACACGCCTAGTCAATAACCAACTAAAACGAGACCATGAATTTCAACCTTACTGATCGATTAATTCTCTACAATACTATATTTCAAAGTATTAGTGCTCATAAAATTATTATTAATAGGCCGCAAGCACACAATAATGATTCCGTAGGTGACAAAATTCAAGTAGTGCCAAATTAGGCTGTGGAAGAATCAACGGTCAGCGGTGCCCGGCCTAGGCGTTGTGGGGACCATTTGCTCGTGAGGTGCTACCAAATTACCTAATTACTAATTAGTTCATTTATTAGGTTGGCAGTCGATGCCCTTTTCTGCTGTTATGATTTTAAACTTTTATTAAAATTAAAATAATAAAATTATAAAATTTTAATTTATTCATTTAAAATTAAAAATTATAAGTTCACTTATTCAAATTTTCTCAACATCTTATTGAATTGCAAACTTAAAACTATAAGTTAGTGGTGTTTGACAAAGTTACTGCTAGCAACTTATAGATTATAACTTGTAGTAAAAAAATATAAGTATTTGGTAAAAATTATAACTTATAACTAAAATTAAAAAAAATTATAAATTGTAGCAGAAGTTGTGAGTGTTTAAAAAAACTTATAACTTATAACTAAAATTAGTAGAAAAAAACTAAAAGCTATTAACAATAGTATTTTTAAATACTCTAAATTTTAGTTGTATCAAATGTCCCTTAGTGGGTCCGTGTACTTAGGCACCGTTTGTTTTCACTTTAAAATTTCATTTTAACTTTTAAAAAATTTAAGATTCACCCTTTTGATCTTATTTTGATCCTTTTAAGATGAAAAAATAAATTAAAAATGTAGAAGGTGGAGGAGCTAGCCAAATTAATCATTAAAAAATGTACATTCAAATTTTAAGTTTTTATGAACTGTAAATATATAAATGAAAAGAAATGGGACTTCCAGCAATTAATAAATCGAAGATTAACCTTGACTCTTGCTAATCATAGGTGGACTCAACACCTCTATGCTATTAATTTCCAAAATTTTCTTTTCTATGTTTTTTCCAAGTCAGCTATGAAAACCATTTTTTATTAAAAAAAAGAAAAAAAATCAATGCAATAGTTAAACTATGAAGGTCCATTTCAGTTGTCAAGATAAATATTAGAATGAAAATACTTTGTACACAGACTTTTAATTATAAAAATCATAAAATAATTAAAATTTTGACTCTTTTTCTCTTAAAATCAGTTTTAAAGTTGTAATATTTGTTATCTTAAAAGAAACCATTAACTTTTTTACTTATCTTTTTGTTAAACAATGTCTATTGGCATCACATCTCAAATATTTTTTTTAATAAAATAACTATAATATTCTCAATAAAAAATTTAACTCTATTCCTAAAAAATTTAAAAAAGTCAAGAAGTTTTCAAAAAACAACTGTTTAAAAACAAAAATAAATATATATTAAACATTTTAACACAACATAAAACCTATTTTAAGTCAATTATTTCAAATAATTTAATATTATTTTTAAATTAAACCTCTGAAGATTTAAAAAAAAAAAAAAAGATATCAAACAGCAAAATTGTTTTGAGAAAAAGCAACAGATGACGGATGAACAGCTAGCGGTGGACCCAATGCACAATGGACGTTGCCGCCCCCGGGAAAGCAAGGCTCCTGCTATGATTCAATTCACAGCAAGTCTGCTGTGAACATGGTTTTTGCATTTTAAATAAATTTTTATAATTTAATTAAAATTGTTTGTTATTTTATATTTATTGAATAGTTAATTTATGTAAAAAAATTAGGTTAATCGAATATTGTTATTCATATGATCAGTGAATATTCATCTTACATTTTGTTTTTAAAATGCTATAAATTTGTTAATTTTATTTTAAAAACAAATATGGTTCGATCATATGAATAATGATGTTCAATTAACCTAGTTTTTTTATAAAAATTAATTTCTCATTAAATATAAAATAACGACCGACTCCAATCAAATTATAAAAATTCACTTAAAATCTAAAAATCACTCACAGCAGTGACCCCTGATCCCCCTGGATAACTGCATGGTGCGTATTTATTTGTTTTGTTTTATTTATTTTTAATGAATTTTTTTAATTTAATTAAATTATTATATCTTTTGAATTTCTCTTGTTGAGATAAACCGAGATAGTAAATTTTTTTAACCAAAATATAAAAAAATATAAAAACTAAAATTAGTCAATAATTCAGATATTTTGTTGTTATTGTTGGACAATTAATGTACTTTTTGTACATTTGTGATAAATAAAATAAAATTATAAATTCGCACTTACAAATAATATGAATTTAATGCTGAAAGTAGATCAAAACTGGTGTCTCATGCTTCTTTAAGATATGTTTATCGCCGTTATGGTATTTACAGTGTCACAGACGTCTATCACTCATAATATAACGATCTGAATTTCACAAAAAAACACTATAATGAGAATAATGGTAGGTCTAATTAGCCAAACAATATTTTATACTCTCTTTATACATACTTCAACACATTATATCCAATGAATTCAATGTAAATTCTAAAAGAAAAACAAGAATTCTACCTATATAAAAGAACTCATAATTAGTCAAAATAGTTATAAAAGAAAGGAACGTGTTTATTCAAATTGAATAGGTGTCATTATAAGGATACACCCCTACAATAGTAACTAAAAATTACCATTTTCAACTATTTTTTTGTTTACTTTAAAAATTACTTCAAAATATTTTTTAAACATTCTATTTTCCTGTTTAGTGAATGTTTTTTTATCTTTTAATAGAAAGTCTTTGCTTTAATAGTTTTTCTCATCAAAAGAATACAAAAAAAAAGAGAATTTTAAAGATTAGTCCTTTTTTAGGGAATCATAAGAGATTTAGTCTCATATTTTTTTTAAGAGATTTAGCCATTTCTGATTTGAAATAATTTTTTTATGTCTAATATACCCTCATTTAAAATATGATTCTTTTTATTTTCAAAATATAAGCAATTGATTGTGTGGGTTGTTAATCGAAATTTTAAGAGTTTCAAATTCATAAAAGCAATATCAAAACTAATCCCATAAAAAAATTAGAATTTTAGGATTTTCAATTCCTAAATTTTCGGAATTTTCAATTTTCACTACTCTCTCTCTATCTCTCTCTCTCTAAAATCAAGGAAAGCTTCAGACTTGAACAAATTTTCTGAAGTGAAAATATCCGGCGAGGGCCTCCCGGAAGTGAGAATCTCCGGCGACACGAGCCGGCTCCCTTACTAAAACCGACAGGTGCACCGGTCGGCGATACGAGGGCCTCCCGAACGGGAAGACGAAATGAGGTGGAAGCTGGATGAAATGAGCGACGTGGCGTGGCTGGACAGAGCGGTGAAGACGAACCTTAACGAGGGCCTCTCGGGGGTGAGAATTCTGGCGACATGAGCCGGTTCTCTTACTCGAACCGGCAGAGGCATCGGTCGGCGATTTGGATCTCGCGGGATCGTTTGGGAAATATTTCGGGTGGAGATGGAGGAGGTGAGGTGGTTCGTGATGGGGGACGACGATACAGTTTTCGTGTCGGACAGCCTCGTAAGAGTTCTGTTAAGATTCGATGATTTTTTTTTATACATATTCTCTATATGATCAGTGTGCAACTGATACAATTATCAGTTGCAAATTATGTGTTGAACAATTTTGAAAGC
>JAULJZ010000003.1:8817758-8842258 GCA_032270985.1 Heliamphora pulchella
ACAGAACAACTCGCAGATATCTTTATCAAGTCGTAGTGGGTCCACGAGTCCAGTATATTTGTAACAAAGTAGGCATGATTAGCATCTATGCTCCAGCTTGAGATGGTGTATTAGTGATATTATTAGATGTATGTATATAATATCTCTAGACAAGCCCGTTAGTTATAATAATTACATACCTCTGTAATTATTATATATAGTGGACCTATCCAATTGAGAGGCTAAGTTTTTCTGATAATCTATTATTCGTTTATTACATCTATGATACTCCCAACAATAAACCATAATTTATGTTTTAAGAAAAATATCACAGTGTCATACTAAATGTAAATAATACAAATTTTTAAAGTTTCAGTTACTTGATAATACAAGTCCATCACAAATGACCCAGATCTAATTATTATATCAATATGAATTTGTTTTTTGTTTCTGTTTTCATTTTTTTCCCCTGGGCCCAGGGACAGTGTCTTTTTTTTTTGTTCATTTCTTCATGAGAGGGTGCACATTGTCCACGTGGTGGACATTCAAGGAGCAGCAGTTACCAACTTAGAGAAATAATGTCGTGAAATATCCTTGATATAGTGAGAGTTATGCTAATACATTGTGATCTCTCGTCATATCTACTGTTAAAACATACATACCAAGATCACAGATTTATTGATGTTTATGGGTGTTATATTTCGGTTCAGAAAAGCCTTATCCTGCTTATTAATTATTGCAGATGACCAAGAGTTCATAATTTTCTCATTGTAAATCCTGTTTTGATATTCATTAATCAATTACTAGGGATACGTTACATGTCAAAGTTGGATGAGTTCGAAAATTTTGTTGAGAAGACAAGGAAGTATGGATTAATTCCTTCATCCTTTAATGGAGGATCACAAACATGCATCATACTCCTAATTGATGATCTTCCTGTGGTGAATGGAAAAGTTGCTTATGAAAGACTAAACAGGTGTTTGCATCTGCTTGTGCAATCTGCTCTAGTTCCGACAGTTATATTGATCACTGACTACAGTGAGGCAGACTCTTCAGACAATAGCCACAGTAGCCCTCGGAACTGGGAAGAACTTCCGTTGTCTCTTCAGAGAGCTGGTGCTTGTAAGGTTGCACTTTTTAATCGGCTTGATTTAAAATTGATATATTTCAGTTACTGAAGGCTTATTTCAAATTATCTTTCAGGTGACTTTCAATCCTATTACAGTAAATTCCATTAAGAAGACACTTTGTAGATTATGCAAAGAAGAGCACTATAATGTGGATGCTGAACAAATTGATCTAATAGCAAAAGCCAGTGGGGGTGATATCAGACATGCGATCACATCTTTACAGTACTTCTGTGTGAAACCACACCAAGGGCTTCGATCTTTTTCCAATTGTACTTCCACTTATTCAAAAGAAAGACTAGATAAAACCAATCGTTTGGATGATGGATTTTCTTTACAATTTGGCAGAGATGAAACTCTCTCTCTTTTTCATGCCCTAGGAAAATTTCTTCACAACAAAAGAGAGACAGAAAGTTCAATTTCATTGGGTAAGTTCTGATGGGATTTATATTTCAAGATTGTAGGTCATAAAAGTCCAATGTTGGGGGACTATATCATTCCAATTTCAGGGCAGTTTGAATATGCTATTCTACTTGCCAGTGGTGGAGCCGTGGAGGTACCACTCCATGATTTACAAAACTTGATGGAACACATTCGCGACACACACATGCCATATCACTACATCCAAAACTTGACCATCTGTTAAAAGCCTTTAATTTGTTTATTTATTCAATTTATGGGTAGCACAAAAGGTGCTTATGATAAGTTGCCTGGTTCTGATCATTTTATCTGTTTCCTTTGAAAGGACTTGATTGTGTGTTTGAAAATATAAAAATATCTCTAAATACTGCTATCAACAATTTGTTAAAATGTCAGCTCTTTTGAACTCCCATGGGACGATTATAATATTTTTTGCTGCCATTTGTAAGGTGGCTACATATTCTGTTATGGCTTCCATAGTTTTGCTGTAAAACTCTTATCTTAATCAATTGGGTTGATCCAATTTTGGAACCCCCGTACATGACTTGTAGGTTCTAATGTTTTAGTTGAGCAGTAAAATTGGGTTCTTACTAAATTTGTTCTCTGAAAATTTGTTGCTATAAATTCTGGTTCCATCTTCTGTGGCCAGAATCAGCATACTTCTTAACGAAGGTATGAAAAACAAATGTTAATGATGTTTACCAACATTTCATTTGTTGTGAAATTGGATCTGAATCGATGACAACCTCTAAGAAGTATAGACGATGCTCTCTTCTGCTGATCCAGTAAGACCAAATTCATCACCAAGTCCCTAAGACTGGAGTTTTAGATACAAAGTTCTTATTCTTTATTGAATTTTTGGTATCTGCCCATTCTTTGATTTCTTTCCTAAGCTCATGTTGTTCTGTTGTAGACCAAGATGCATGTCTTGTGAAGGAGAGATTTGCTAGGCTTCCACTGAAAATGGATGCTCCAGAAAAGGTTCTTTGTAAGGCACATGGTCAAGCAAGGGCTGTTTCTGATTTTCTACATGAAAATGGTAATATTTATCTTCAAGTGCCTGTCCTTCTGTGTTTTGTTGTCGTTGCTGGAGGGTGTCATGTTTTGTTCTTAGCAAATTAGCTTATGACATGTATGCTTTTGTAGGAAACTTGTGGGTATGGTTTCCAAGTGTAAATATGGTGGATGTGATAATAGCTTTGAGGGATGTCTTGATTTTAATATAACCTGATTTTTTTTTTGGAAAAATTAAACCTCCACCCAAGTCTGCTTTTTGTGGGGTTTCACTTGGTGAAATAGTGAGCATCACGACCATTTGGAGCAGGTTCATAGATCTGGGTTAATCTTATGTTTGACAGTATCCTAGATGAAATCAGGACAAACTTCATCGCCGCATTTCTTGTTAATATGGTGGGGTCTTTTTTTGCAAAGTAATATGCATTAAGTTGTAGCATTAGTTGTGATAAAATTCCCTCTACGGTATGTATATGAGTATTTGTTTTTGTGCTGGAATTGAGTCTGACGTGTTTTCGATGTAGACTATATAAAGTGAATGAAATGCCTAAAAGGTTGATGGATCTATAAAATCTCTCTCTCTCTCTCTCTCTCTCTCTTGTGGGGGATTGTTTTGCAAGGTTCATCTTATCTTTAAAATTTTAAGAGGAAATTATAAAAAAAGTCCCTGAACTAAACATCTGAACTTTTAATTTTATTTAGTTGGCTATTTAAACAATTCGATTTTGATCAATTAACATCTGAAAGTGAAAATGTTGAAGTGACAAAAGAGTCCTCATTTATTTCTAGTTTTCAATGGATCTTCCTGTTAATAGATCGCAATCATATTTCAGGTGTTGGAAGTAGTTTTGAAAACAGGAAATGAGAAGTAAAAGGAATTGAGATAGGAAACACATTTTTTTTTCTTTTTTTTTTAAAGAAAATTAAAATCTAAAGGAAAATTGGCTAGGGTTTTTGCACAACAGGCAATAAAATACTGGTAAATTGCATCTCGTTAAACTCTCTTGCAGTTATAGATTTCCTGAGTGAGGAAGCAATGGATGATGCTTGGGTTGTGACTTCATACCTGAGTGATGCTGACTTGCTTCTTGCTTCACTCAGTGGAATGCTAACAAGAAATTATGAGGCAGAGAATGTTGTACAATCTTCTGCTGCTTCAGTTGCTGTGCGAGGGGTGCTATTTGGAAATTTTCATCCATTGCCTTCTAGGTATTTTTGTATGTAATGGTTCTTTCCTTCTTTATTATTAATTTTCAGTTCTAACTGACTTCTATAAATTGAGAAAAATTATGAATTCTTGGGACCATGCAGGTGGCATACCATTCGTCGGCCAAGCCTCTGGCAGATTGAGCAATCCTTTCGGCACAATAAGGTCTGTTGTAATTCAGGTCTATGTTACACGGGTTCTTCTAAATGTGTGTAATAATTGTGTCAGTCTCTCACACAACACAGAAGTAAGAATATGATATGTGGTCTGACACAAGTGATTCCCGCCACCCAACAGACATTTACAGTAATTTGAGGTCCTGTTTGTTTGGGGGATTGGGCGAGGGGGAATAATACTGGGAGACGGGTGGCCCACCAAACAGATTTTGTGTTCTTGGTATTGTTAATTTCACGTTTGTATCGTGGGACTCGGATTAATAGTCCGATGAATGAGGGATAACAAACAAGCCATGTGAGTTTATTACATAACAATGCCTAGAACTTACATTTTAGCGTGAAATGCCTTATTGTGCGTTGTAATTACCATTTTATCTTAGAAAATAAATGAATTGTATCATAAAATAATATGGATTTTTTTGCCATGTTTAAGGACAATGTCCTTGAACATAAGAATTAGACGAGTCTTACACATGTACATCAGTACATGTAATGTAGATCCATGTGCATTTTTCAATTCTTAAGTCACATGGGGAGCTGAGCATTAAACCTGTAATTGGAAAGCATTCATGGGATATATATTAGGTGACTTCATAGTCACATACCGGGTTGCAAATTCAACCAAAGTGATCATTTCTGGTTTCTTTCTTTTGCTATGTCGGTTCCCCTCCTTACATATGGTTTTGCATTCTCATTTGATTTCAGCTAGAGATGGTAAGGGAGAGATGTGTTGCCTATGATGGCCCGTGCCTATCTGATTTGTCGGTGGTTGCTACTGAGTTTAAACCTGCTCTAAAATGGCTGGGATCTAGAGAATTTGAAGGTCATAAAGAAGTTCTCGGTGCAAAGGATAATATGTTGGATGGTGACACTCTAGATGGAACTAGCTCGGATGACGAAAATAATGAGAGCACCGATGATGAAATTGAAGATTGGTAGAGTTTGTAAGCTAATGTGATCTTGTAAATTTTGTACATGGTTGTTGGATTTTATGGCTTTTCATTCCTCCAGATTTTTCATTTTGGAATGACCTACTGGAATGCAAATCTCAAATTAAAAGTTAATAATTCTCAAATTAAAATTTAATTGTTGGGTCTTCAGTTCAATTAGGGTTCTTATAATTGTTACTCTATATAGTTAAACTTCATATTGTTTGTGCGTGCTATTATGTTTTAATAGTGGCTGGATTAGAATTTCACTGTTTGGAGAGCCAAACACTAATAAAAGGCACTTGAATAACCGTTTATACATCAAATAATATGGAGTAATATATAAAATTAATGAATTCTTAAAAAATTGGGGGAGGCGGTCTTGATTATGTTCTTATGAAATCCAAATTATTTGTTGAGTAGATTATTCATGTAAAAAGTTATATAAATTGAATATAGCTAATTACGTGCTTGGTGGATATTTGTATAAAAAATAGAAATAATTATGATTTTAATGAAAAATAAGGCAAAATGTGATTCAATTCCTTTCTTACACGTTTTCATCTAATTTTTTTTTCCTCAAAGTTGATAAAATCGTTTATGGTGCCAAGAGGAAGAAACAGACCAAGGGAGTAGATATATAATTTATTTTTTAAAATAACAATACTGTACAAGCATCAATTCAAGCAATGCAGCCGGGCAATAAGGCAAATAAATGGTTTTTCGGTATGATTGTTAACTAGTCTGAAAGTTGTTTTAATATGTAGTTTTATTTGTAAGTTAAAATATGTATACTATGTTATGTATAAATATAAAATAGCTTATTTTTAAAAATAATATAATTAAAATAAAAAACCTTGTCTCTTAATTTCATTTTAAGGGTAATTTGCCAACTTTGGAAGAGAGATATTAATGAGAATGAGAAACAATATAAAATGCCAGGGACAATGATTGATCAAGTTAAGAGATTCTGAAATTTTTTTTTATAAATTTAGGATATGGAGATCATTATGTTATTTGGGTGAAAACTTCTTGAGTTTCTTTAAGATATACTAAATGTAATATATTTGGTCACAATCTTAATAATTGTGTGAATGTGCAAGAGGGCGTAATATTTTCTAAACAAATTTAGAGGAAAAAGTACGAGAATGACAACAAAAACTTTAATGAGAAATGGAATGATGTGAAGAAACGAAAGGAAAATGCTAATCAAGTTTTTCATGGGAAAATAAATGGATTAATCACTCAACCATCGAGGAATTTTGGTGAGGCTTCCACTTCTAACATTTTGAGATCTTTAAATGTTTTTGACATTCTTTCGTTCTGTTAGCTTTGAGAAAAAGATATCTGTACAGATGAACGAAATGTTATTGATAATATCACATCTTCTCCAATTGTGTCTTCCTTGAAGATCATTTTCCCTAGTAAAGAGGTTAATAAGATAAAATTTAAAGGGAAAGATAATTCAAATTCAGCATCCAAAGAAGAGAACAAAAGGAAGTTAGATCAAAAGATCAAACATTTTTCGATTAATCGAAAAAAAGATTTTTGGTAATTTTGGATAGTGTTTTAGTTTTTGGGAGTTTGTTTGACTCCGGTTGTTTTTGTGTTTTATAGTTGTCTCTTTTAAGACGTGTGAATTTTTTTGTTGTTACAATCCTCCTTAGTCTTTCAGGTTGTAAGAGTTTTTTGTTCTGTTCGTTTGACTAGGGTGTGGTTTCTGTTATTCATTGTAAAATTATTTTTTTCGTATAATATTTCATTATTTATCCAAAAAAAAATGATTAATCAAGTTGTGGCAAGAACTTTTAAACATATGAATTTTTGAATTTATGGTGTTGTTGATTTAATAAATAATAGGAATTAGGCAAGATTATTTTAGATATATACCATTTAAAAATTTTAAAGATTGAAGATTTCCATTTGAGGTAAACGGAATTGAAAATAGAGGGAGGGAGGAAGCAGAGGGGAGTGGGACACTTGAAAGACGTAAGATTTTAAGGTTTTTGTCTGTTTTGACGGTAAATATTTTACAATGACAAATATTTTTCATGTAAAATTATTTTATAAAAAATATTTTTTATTTCTATTTTTTAGTGTTTGGGTAATATTTCAAAAAATATCTAAAAAAAATTATACGTTACCCTCGCCACTTGTCCCCATTTGCGCCGCCGCCGCCGCCGCCGCCACGTCACCTTCTGCCACCACCACCTGCTACCACTGCCTCCATTGCTGACACTAGCAAATAGGTAAAATATTTTATTAGAACACATTTTATATTGAAACAAATAGAGTCTAACAAAAAGTTGGAAGGAAATAGAAAATAATATTTATAATTAAAATAAATGAAAAAAATGCAGAAGTAAGCTAGAAGAAAGTGGATTGAGAGTGAGTGACAATTTTTTGAAAATTTTAAAATTCTTAAATTTTTAAAATTTTAAGAACCTATTACATTGTAATACAGGACTATAATTCTTAGTAATAAGGCAAGAATATGAAAGAAAATGTATAACAAATAAGGTTAGATTACTGTTGTGCACTTATTATTTGGGTGCATATTTATATATTCTGCAATTGAGCCTATGTTGGGACTTGTTTTTTTCTTTTTTAGACTTATAGTTGGTACTGCTCCAAATTAGATAATGTATTTTTTTCCCACGTTGAGTTCCTAAAGACTTGGGCTTTACTTATTTGAAATACTTAAATATTTCTTGATTCTTTTTTCCAATTATAGTAGATTAGATAGGATGCAAAAGCTACTCTTACAAAATGTACTATTAAATAAAAGTAGATGTTAAAAAATCAATGACTTCATAATAACATAGGATACATTACACCATGTAAAAAAATAAATAAATAAATAAATAAAAACAAGGAAACAAAGTAAAGTAATTTTTATCCAATAGTAATAAGTAAGCTTAAATAACCAATTGAATTTTAAGAACTTACACAATATATTTACAAAAAAATTCTCATCTTCACCATTCTTATTTCCTTCCTTTTGAATTACTATTTCAGCAACCAAGTAGATTCTTTTCTATTACTATTAATATTTTAGAATCCAAGTCAATATTGTTTCATGTTCAACTAAATTAATGATGACTCAACTGTAGATCAGGATATTTTAAATTTTATGTTCTTGTGAAGATGGTCAACTCCATCTCAGATGTAGATATGATTCTTTTGATTTTTTTGTCGCTGTGTTGCTCTTACTCTCTTTGTATAACGGGATTATAGGAGTTACAAGATTTTGGAAATTGAATTATAGATTGTTGGTATGCTCAGGTTCTGCTTCATTCCAACGTCTGCTCGCAAATAATTCCGTCCTCTCATAATTTGTGCCTGGTTTTAATATTTTTGGTTAATATTCTGTATTCCATTGGTTCTTTTTTGAAAATTATTTTCACTCATCTTTTTGGGTCATTGCATTTCTCTCTAGGTTTGCATGCGCAGAAGTATGGAATTTCAAGATTGGTCATTTCTTGTGCCATGAACATTTTATTGTTTAAGATTGTTCCATCCAGGGCTGGGAAACTCTAGATAAAATATCACTAAAACTTTGTTATAAATTTGCAATTGACTTATTGAAAGAATTTTTTCCTACTTAAGCACCCATTGTTATATACATTTCTAAAACTAAATTGGATGATGTTTGGTATGTAAATGCTAGACAGTGGTGGAACTGAGTTCAAGTACATAAATGCTACATTTGTGCTTAGATGAGGATTGGTGATCTCGGAAATTATTTTGCAATTTTTGCTGGTGGATGTGATATTTATTTTTTACAATGTAGGAACATTAGTTAAGTTTGAAAATTGAACATGTTCAGAATTGTGCTATCGCATTCCAGTGTACAACGCTTGTTGTTGCTGTGAGAGGGACAAAAGAAGGAAATGCAGATTAACGACATTAGTTAAGTTTTTTTTATTTTGTTAGCATCTTCTCTTTGTTTCATACTATTGTACCTTTTCAGCTAATTTTTTTTATTAATGATGCTTTTCTTCGTTCTCTATCTTCTTATAATCTTTTGTAATCTACACAGCCTGGTCCAGATTCCATTCGAATCATTGCTATTTCTCATGGTTGCACTGGAGTGACAGCACAAGCATGCTGTTTTGTGGATCTAGAACCTACAAGAGTAAGTCCTTTCTCCCATTTGGTGATAGACAAATCACTTTTCAGAATTTGGGATAAATTTAATTGGTGACCGTGACACTCCAATAGGTGATTGAAATCCTCAAGAATCGGCCATCATGATATTGTGATAGTTGAGCTGCCAATGTTCTTAAGAGGTTGGTGCCACAGGTATAGGCTGCTCAAGTGGAATCTTTGTCATCAAGGCACTCATACCATCCTCCCTAAAGGGTTGAAAATGTGAAGTACATAGCTTTAAATGAATACAAAATTACAAATCCAAACGAAAAATGAACTTGACATGTTCAAAAACCACAGACCCTACTACCAATTCAAGTTGTTCCAAACAAAGTAACAGACCAAATACAGCTGTCCATGATTAATGATCAATAGGCTTTCAATCAAATTGATGGAGAATGATGAAAAGATTTTAATTTGTCAATGCCTGCTTCACCCTTTCTTTGTTTCTTATTTTCCCTGCTTTCAATGGCCTTCAAAATAATTTTTGCTTTTCTTTCTTTGATTTTTGTTTTTGTGTTTTTTTTTTGGGTGCCGATAAAAGACAACTGTCGCAATTGAACTAAAAACCTAAAGCCTTAAAAATTTCAAATATTCGTTATCACTCTATCTGTTTCCCGCTTTCAGTTTCATTCTCTATGTTTTGTTAATAAAGCTCAAGTTAATGGCGATTTTGATTTTGTCAGTTCAGGTGGTGTAGTTTGGTTGCTTTAAATTGGTGTGGTTCTTATTTTTTTGGAATATGCTGTTCAATTGGATGGACACACTAGATACACATATTTTCAGCTTGCATTGCTAATCAGTTCTTTTAGTTCTTAATTCAAAGGAGGAAGCATTTGAACAGCTATAGTTTCAGCTTGCATTCTTAATTTGCAAATTCAATCTGCATTGCTAATTTTTAAATTCAACCTGCATTGCAAATTTGTTATTTTGCATTGCATTGCTATTATTCTATATTATTGATTGTCTGAAGTCCATTCGATTTCCGTGACAGGTTTGTTGTCACCTCGCCTTTGCTGGCCAAGTGATGAATGAAGCAAGGCTTCATTTGCTAAGAAGGTAGGTAACATAGTCACCTCCTCATAGAAGTGAATATTGTTCATTCTGAAAAAAATGTTCCTACAGCATCTAATCGGCCTCTTCTCTCTTGTCCTTTTCTTCTACTTTGGAAACTGAGAGACATTTTCACCCTGTCTTATTCAGATCCAACTTGAATATTTACATATTTTTGCCATGCTATTGTTAGTCAACGACCAACTTTCTTCTTCCAATAATTTAATTACATCTTCTTAACCTAATCATCTGGAAAAACAATTTCATCAAATCCAATGTGCCCTTTTTGTAATTGTAGAATTCTAGGAAATTAACATGTAACACTCCAACCCTTCACATGACAACGATATTGTCCGTTTTGGACAAAACCCTCACGGTTTTGTTCTTCCCACAGGTCACCCATCCTTACATTACTTCCGCCCAACCACGCTTAACTGCAGAGTTTTGCTAGGGTCTCTACCACTTAGAAAAAGGCCTCGTTGAATGTAAGGGTCCAAGGTTTTTCTTTTATATCCCAAGAACTTACCCTCTTTTTCCGATGTGGGATACCAAGATATCACATAACATCAACTTTGTTTTTGCTAATATTTAAAATCAATACACTAATCCTTTTCCATACAAGTAAAGAGAATCTATGCCATGTAACTTACAATCATACTTTGGTTTTATTTTTGTATTTTTTTCGCAAGGTCTATAATTTTTTTAAAAATAAACCTTTCATGTATCGACTACAAATTCTACTACGATTTTCTATTTTGTATATTCCTTCATGAAGATTTTTTGTACATGGCATGCTCAAAATCAACTGCTATCTGAATTTGTTTTCACACCCTAAACTTAACATTTGATTTCCTTCTCCTCTTCCTCCTTTCTTTCTTTGTATTGCTGAGGAGATATTATATTTGTTATAGTTTCTTTATCTTCTTTTTTGCTGTCAATTTGTTCACATAAGAATTGAGGTGGCATTGAAATGATGTGCTCAAGTCGCTACTCAGCTGTCAACCTGACACTCTACAATCTGTTTTGAGGTGGCGTTGAAATGATGCGCTCACATAAGCAATGAGCAATCTGACACTCAACAAGGTTGGACATATTTTGGCAACTTTCTTTAACATCAATTTTAAGAAACTATGTTTTTCTCTTAATAATGCACATAAGGTTGCTTCTATCTTTGCTCAGGTCCTTGTAATACCTTTCTATTTTGTTTCACATATGGATAGGTCTGGTTAAAGTGCATACTCAATAGTGTCTCGTTTCTGGTGAAGCTCTAGGAAGTATTTTAAGTGGAATAGAATATTTGTTAAGTTCATCAAGTTTTTCCTTGGCAACATAGAAGCTGAAGGCCAATGGGATGCATGCAATTACCAAATGGGCGTAAGCTTACTAATACAACAGTTTTTTCGACAATGGAAATGGTTAATAAATTATCCTGTTTTATTTGATAAATATTTGATAAAACAGAAAGGGAGGAAAGGAGAAAGAGCTGAAAGGCCTTCAAAATAATTTCTGCTTTTGTTTTTGATTTTTGTTTTGGTTTTTGTTTTTTTTCGGTGCCAGTAAAAGACAACTGTTGCATTTGAACTGAAAACCTAAAGCCTTAAAAATTCCAAAACTAAGAAGAGACAATGTATTGATTGAAAACCTCTGGTATAAAATTAATTTTACTAATTAGGTTTTATATCATCTTCCTGAGATTCCCACTGTGATTATTCCTCAAAAAATTTGATAAGATAAAATCCACTATTAATGAAGTTCCATAACTTATGATATGTAATTCTGGAAAAGAAGGAACACAGTTAGCATTAAGTATGATATGTAATTCTGGAAAAGAAGGAACACAGTTAGCATTGAGTTTGGAGATCCTAAATTTGTTAACTCTGCTTTGGAATGTTTGATTTTCTGACTTTTCTAGACTGATAAATTCTAAGCATGTCGAAGTTTTAATTTTTTAAGACTCTCAGATATATTATTGAAGGTCCCCTTACGCTATTGATTGTTCAATTTTCTCTGATAAAGTATTCATTCTTATGGAACCAGGTAATTTGAGGATCCTTATGCTGCAAGATTTTGAAATGGTTTCTTAAGCAACTTTATTATGCATCTATTCAACCTGTAAGAAATAGCTATATGTTGTTGGCAATGGTAACTGGGTTGGCATTCACTTCCTTTTTTCTTTCTTCTATTTTTTTTTCCATCTACCTTCTCATTTCTTTTTACCATTACCTTTCCCCCTATTGTTTAGACAAGATAAACATGAAAAAACTTGTTAGTTCACTTATATAATGATTCACATTTTTACCTATAGATTTTGCTTCTCTGCAAGCTTCTGAAATGTGTCTATGCTGTCAGCGCTGCAATGGTGCGGTGTAGACCCTCCGACTATGCTTTCATAAGCATTTTTAGGTATAATTTCACTATTGCTTAAAATTCTATTTTTAACTCTTATATTGCACGCTGAACTAAAAATTCTGCAAATGAACATCCTGTAAAAGCCTGCCAGTCTGCAAATGAACATTTGATGAGAATGGTGTTATTAGTTTCTTTTTACAGATATGATTATGGATCTTTCTTTTCATAAATATTCATCAAAACTTAAGCTGTTCTCCTAAAAAATGCTCCTGAAAGCATTTTCCAAAACAATTCCCATTGTCATCTTCTATGTCCTTACCAATCTTTCATTATATAGATTAATTCCACATATCTTCACATATATAGCTTCATTCTTCAACTTAATGTAAACGAGTTATTGAAGAATGAGCCACAAGAAAACTATATCCTTAACAACTTTTACCTATCTTATTTTGTTTGCAATTTACTCTTGTTCATTTTTATCATCACTCGTATTCATGCTCAACACTCATTTATTATTGTAGTTGTTGCTTTTGTGATTATGTATGTTTTTTTATGTCTGTTCCAACAGTTGTTTCTTGACATTGAAATTTTAAAATACTTCGTTAAATTTTTTTTTTTAGCTCTTACAGATAACAAAAATAGTGTACATGAACTCTAAAGGATTTTGGCCTAGGGAAATTAAACATGATAACATTCTCACGGGTCTTGGTTGAAATGGAATCCAGGTAATTCCTAATTCCGTTACACTTAAGCCTATATTCCCCTCGCTTTTTGTCTCGTGTTTTGGTTGAAATGGAAATCAGGTAATTGCTAATTCCCTTACACTTAAGCCTACATTCCCTTGCCTTTTGTCTCATGTTTGTGGGTTCTAAGGTATTTGTTTGAAGTGGACCATGTAAAAAAATATCAGTATTCTTCATCCAATTGACACATTCTTACACTTCTAGTTAAATTTAATCCTGATCCTTTGTCTTTTTTTGTTGTTGTGGCATTTAATATTTGAGTGCTTTACACCTGTACTTCAAGTTCTTACCCATGAATGGAATCTTGATGGTGCTTATTTGCTTGCTTGAGGCAGATTGATAGTAACATCGATGGACTTGTGGATTTCAGAGTTTGTTGCAGCAACTTTACATGCCCATCAACTAGAGGAACATAACTCAGAAAAGTGGAATCAGAGGCCACAAGCTGCTTTTGAGAAACTTGATGTGGATAGAGATGGGTATATGACAGTAGATGAGCTTAGAATGGTTAGTATTATGTCCTTTGTCACTGTACACCTGCTTGATGTTTTTGAATTCATTTTGTTACTGAAGTGAAAAAATGAGACTGGGATTTGGGTGGCTGTATATAGAAACCAAATCTATTCTCACTTATGCGGAGGGGAACAAAGCATCATTTATGGGGAAAGAGAAAAAGATCAAAATCTTCTCTGCTACACCTTCACCAAAACAATTTTTTACTTGGTTTTTAAGCCAATTAAATTGATATTACATGAGATCTTGCTGAGATATGAACTGCCATCTGCTAAGCTAAAACATTTTGGAGGATGGAAATGTTTTAGATCATAGAGCAGTAAGGTTGCAAAGATTTCCATCTCTAGTTTTGGGACTTAGGTCACATGTTTTTGGGAATTGTGAAATCTCATTTTCTTCTAAATCTATTATCTTTGAAGTATTTTCTAATTGAGTTGCATTAGTATATTACTTGAAATTTTCTGAGTATTTGTTTCTTTTTTTCTTATTCTATCTATATCTTCAACTTCAACAAGCATCATATCAAATCACAACTCTCGCGGTTGACCTAGAACTCTTGGAATCGTCTAATCATATTTGCTTGGATCTTTTCATAATGACGCATATTCCTAGTACCTATATGTGCAGATAATGTTTTCTCAGCCTCATAGTATTTGGCTTCTAATATTACGTTATTGCATTGCAGCACAAGGGCTTAAAAGGTCCCTTAGACCCACTTCTAGAGGAGGCCGATATTGACAAAGATGGTAAGATAAGTTTGTCTGAGTTTCGTAGGCTTTTAAGAACTGCGAGCATGAGTTTTTAAAGTAGCGTCCCTAGCTCAGCTGGTTACCGAAACTATCGAAAAATCTAGATCAAGAAACCGTGTTCGAGATTTTGAGGCTAAGAGAGTTGAAGTCCATTCTTTTCTCCAACCACAACTGGAGGTCTTGGCTCGGGTCCAATTCGGCCCGAAATAGCCTTTGGGGGTTTGGCCGAGTAGACTCAGCCCCAATGGTTTTAGTTTGCTTGAAACTTCTCAAGCTCTCCTCAAGTGCTTTGCGTCTCTGCCTTTGAGGATGACCCAGACTATAAGATTCTGGGTTTTGTTCGGTTTCTTCCAGTTCGGGACTCTTTCTTCGCCTTATGCGGGAAGCCCTCTGAGCTTCTTGCCTTTGAGCCCTTTACCTGAGTTCCTCGATTTCTATTTTGCACCGCTCTATTCTTTCTCCAAGATCATCAATGATCCTGTCACGTCGAGCGAGTCTCTCTTCTAATCTCCCTCTTTTTCTCGAAGATGGAAGAGAAGGCCGTTCTCCTCTAGAGCTCGTGATAGAATAACGTAATCACCTCCCATTGTGTGAGTTATCGTCCCTGCGCCTTCGAATTTCTGACGGGACCCTGGGCACCCTTGGTTGTTCTAGAATGACTGGTATTGATCTATGAGGAACAACTTTTTACCGCTGTGTGGCTTCCAGTGAATCCAGTAGGAGTTTGGGCCGTCTGGCTCATGGTTCCGTTGGTCCAGGATCGTCGTTCTCATAGACGGCGCCAAATTGTGCGCGTTGTAAACTAGATGGCATAATTAGAACAAATCGAATTGACTCAAACTTGATGACCCCGAACAGAATTACAAACCGAACTCCTCGTTACCGAACTCACTGGATGCTGCACGTGGTGTCCCCGAACTCCTGCAAGATGAAGAATACCGTTAGTGCTTTCTAGCCTGGTTTGACCGGGAAGCACTCCGACGTTCAAGTTAGAATTCTCTCTAAGATGTTTCTAATCAAGAACTTGGTTGGAATTGCGTACCTGAGAGTATGGAGCACCTCTCTTTATATAGGGGTTGCAACCAGGGAGGCTGCGTCCCCTTGGGACTTTGCTTCTTATCCCTTACTCTTGAGTTATTAGGGATTCTGCCTTATCGTTTGGCAATCATGTTTGCCTTAGGAAGCTTTTACTCCATCTCTCGAACTGCCGTAATGGGACTGGAGTCTCCCTAAGTTATCTCTTAACCCATGGTTTATCAAATCAAATTGGCTAAATCGTGCGCTGTTCTTTTTTAGGGTGGCCCGAACTTGTCATGGGCCGAATTGATAGTAGATCGGCCCTTTAAGACAGTTTTTGATCTGTTTGCTTTGGGCTGAGCTCTGAGCCCGTGATTTTATTCGCACTCAAACTCTTTTTAAAAACCAAATAGTGCAGCTTAAAAGTTAACTTTAAAAAAAAAAAACCAATTTAAAAGTTAGTCCAAACAGGCCCATAAATAGATAAATACACCAACATACCAACTCCTCGGAGCTGCTGAATAATTACTCTTCGTGCTAAGTTTTCAGTTCCGTCATTGGCTGGTATGTGGCACGCGCATCGCTCATAATTTATCCCATTCGACTACCTTCTTTTCCCCATGTCTTTCCTTCGCGCGCATTCAACTCAAACCATCACTTTATTCGTTTCCTTCGCTCCTCTCGCATATTCATTTCTTCAGTTTCGGGCTATCCTTTTGGGTGTATATATATATTGCACGTACCAGACACTCAAACCTAACTCGGCTTCATTATTCGTTCGATTTTAGTTTTGAGCTCCTCCAATGGCGGCACCGGTTGTAGATTCAGAGTATCTGAATGAGGTCCACAAAGCTCGTCGAGACCTTCGAGCTCTCATCTCCGCCAACAACTGCGCACCTATCATGCTTCGCTTGGCGTATTCCTCTCTCCATGTTTAGCTGCTTATTCATATTGTTGCTCTCTCTGATTTTTGTTTCCTTTTTTTTATATTTAAATTTCGTTACCTTCGCTCAGGCTTGTGAGTATTTGTAATAATTTTGATTCACACACATTGGCGTCTTTTCACGTATAATTGGTAGTCGCTGTCACTTGCTGTTGTGCTAACCCAGCGGCTAAGGCACTCGTTGGGATAGCTTTTTCTTGTATGTGTTTTTTTGTGAATAATTTTACATGGCTAATTTGGGATTAAGTCTTATTTTAAGGTTTCTCTTATTATTAGATTTTAAAATTATATTAATTTTGTGATATGTTTTAATTTGTATTTATTTTTCAAAAACACTCTTACTGAATCATTTTTGCGCTTCTCACCACAAACATGTAACTCCGAATATTGAGATTCTATTTTTACTTTGAAATTTCAATATTGGACGAACCATTTTTTTTTTACGCTGAAAATTTTGGTATTCTATCGAAAGCTTTCATTTTCGATGAATGTTCTAACGTCATGTTCAAGTTTAGTTTTTTCTTTTCATCCACGATTCTAATGACGAGTTGTTAATTTCTGCAATGAAAATCTTTTTTCTTTGCAAACATGTGAATTGCAGAAAATGATACAATAAATTGTAAAAAATGATACATTAGTTACAAAGTGATGATAATGATCCAATGATACTATATGTTCACTAATCATGCATAATTTTTTACATGATCTCACTAGCCATGATACATTAAATTGTAGAAAATGAATCATTAACTACAGCTTACATGAAATATATATGATGACACAATAAATTACAAAAAATGATATTGTAACTATAGGTTGATAATAATGATACAATGATAGCACACATTCACTAAGCATAATTTTCTTAACATAATGAAAATAGTAATTTGAAAAGGAAAACAGTAATTGGAAGTGGTAAGTTTCCGTGAAAAATAGAAATAGTAATTTGAAAATTGAATAATGATCGGTAATTTGCAAAAAAATTTCTTGAAACTCAAAAAAATATCTTTTTACTGTATAACATTAATTAAAATTGATAAAAGGTATAAGGGTCTATTTTTTATTCAAAATTTTAAAAAAGTACTTTATGGAATACAATACTTTTAATAAGAATTAATTCCCAAGTATCTTTTTAAAATGGAACTTACCCGCAATTTACGCTTTTTACATTAGTTCAACGACGAAACTTTTTAGATTTTTATCATCATAAGAAATCAGGAAAATAAAATATTTTGACAAAATTTTTAAAAAATTTAGATAAGATGAAAATTTTTTAATTTCTTTCAAAAATACTCTGCAAACAGATAAATTTATAAAACATAACAAACCGATAAATTTATCTGTCTACTTATTTATGCATAATAATTTATCTGTGTTCTTTACACGTGCTTTCAATAAAAGATAAATAAATTTATTTGTGTTCTTTATACATGTTTTGAAAAAGCACAGATAAATTTATCTGTGTTCTTTATACATGTTTTTAATAAGACAGATAATTTTATCTGTATTCTTCACATTTGTTTTCATTAAAAAAATATATAAATTTATTTGTGTTATTTATGCATGTTTTGAAAAGGCAAAAATAAATTTATCTGTGTTCTTTACGCGTGTTTTCAATAAAAGACAGATAAATTTATTTGTAATCTTTATACATGTTTTGAAAAGGTACAGATAAATTTATTTGTTCTACAATAACTTTGTCCCAAAATTTAGAGTATTTTTGTCCCAAAAAGACATTGTGAGTTAAAATTTTTATGAGGATGGACCTTACTCGTTAAAAAATCTTATGTTGAATGAAAAACAGTAAACGGTCTATAAATTGGACTGTTTACCAATTTTTAGAAAAAAAACTATTTAAAAACTTTTTTTTGTAATGCTTTTTTTTTTTTTGGGTCTTTAGTGATCTATTTTTAAGAATAGTAAAAATTCTATACTTTCCAAATTCATTTTTTTTTATGATGAGTTGAAAAAGTAAAAAAACAGAAAATACGAAAAAGTCACTTTAAAATTCAAATCAGCTCCCAAACATAGCAAGTAGTCTCAAGATTTAAAAAAAAAAAAAAGAATGCAACTTGCTTGCTTGAGGAAAGAAAAATTATCTATTCAGAGCATTTTCCTTATCTAGTGTATTGATCATGGATTAAGCTCCCATCAATACTCCCTTCGTTCAAGACCATTTTGTGGGTCTAAGGCGGGCCAAAAAGATGATTTGACTGTTCATCTTGTAAGCCACGCAAAAGAGATTATATGTATAAAAATTTATTTTGATCAGACATCGATAAATACGTGAACAAATTGCATTTTATTTTATGAAATGTACTGTTTAAATTTGGATTAGTTCAGCTTAAACTTAAACGGTTCATATTGTAAAATAAAATACATCTTGTTCAAGGACATATTGGTTTCTGATCAAACTGAATTTATTTGTTTTAAGGTATTTTTTTTTTCAAAATTCAGGGTATTTTTATTCCAAAAAGACCTTATGAGTTAAAACTTTTATGAGGATGAATTTTATTCGTTAAAAAATTTTATATTGGATAAAAAACAGTAAAAGGATTATAAATTGGACTGTTTACCAATTTTTGGAGAAAAAAAAACTATTTAAAAACTTTAATTTGTAACGCTTTTTTTTTGTCTTTAGTGAGCTGTTTTCAAGAATAGTAAAAATTCTATACTTTTTGAATTCATTTTTTTATGACCAGTTAAAAAAGTAAAAAACAGAAAATACGAAAAAGTCACTTTAAAATCCAAATCCGCTCCCAAACATAGCAAGTAGTCTCAAAATTTCAAAAAAAATAAAAATAAAAATAAAAAGAAATGCAACTTGCTTGCTTGAGGGAAGAAAAATTATCTATTCAGAGCATTTTCCTTACCTAGTGTACTGATCATGGATTAAGCTCCCATCAATACTCCCTTTCTTCAAGACCATTTTGTGGGTGTAAGGCGGGTCAAAACGATGATTCAACTATTCATCTTGTAAGCCTTGTAAAAGAGATTATATGTACAAAAATTTATTTTGATCGGACATCGATAAATACGTGAACAAATTGCACTTTATTTTATGAAATGTACTGTTTAAATTTAGATTAGTTCAGCTTAAACTTAAATGGTCCATATTGTAAAATAAAATACATCTTGTTCAAGGATATATTGGTTTCTGATCAAACTGAATTTTTGCATATATATAATATCCTCTGCATAGGCCCACATGGAACAGATGGTTTAAAATTGTTGTCTTTGATGCCTGAGGTGCTGAATGGACAGTTGGGCAAGGCTTGATAAATTTACCTTGCAGGTGGCATGATGCAGGCACTTATGATGCTGAAACAAAAAGTGGAGGACCTAATGGCTCAATCAAGAATGAGAAAGAGTTAAATCACAGCGCGAATAAAGGTCTGAAAATAGCAATTGACCTGTGTGGTGAGTTTTTACATTTTACCCCCTGATTTGTGTGCATTAACCAGTCTGGCCTTTCTATTGAGACACAAGTTCAGTTTCTTCTATTCCCAGTGTTCATATATCTGTTTCACAGAATTAACCAAACTCATCTTTATCTTGCTTGTGTTATATATCACGAGGGTTCACTTTAGCATTTTCATAACCCTGTTGAATTATATATCTATGATATTTGCCACCTATTGATATTTTACACTTCTTGTCAAATTAATTTTCACATATTAAACAAAATAAAATAGTGAAAGGATGCCCATTAATGAACAAGTTTAAATTTAACTCAAGTTTTGAAATTCTGAAGATTTATCTCATTTGAGTACACCTGGTTATATTTCAAGTTCCAAAAGCTTTATTTGACAAGTATGTCTCTTGATAATATTATGGGAAAGTTAGTAGAGATTTATTTCCTAATGGTTTGTGTTCCATTTTTGATATCAGAACCAGTGAAGGCTAGACACCCAAAGATTACATATGCTGACCTTTACCAGGTACTGACAATTCAGGAAGCATCAGTAGCGTTTTTTTTAAATTAATTCTTATAAATCCATATCGCATACAATGCTACTTCTTATTAGTTCAATTACTGATCTTTGTTGCTATATATCAGTGGTTTTATAATGTATGTTGTTTAAATGTCTGCATTAAGGCATACAGCTAGTTGCTATAAACAACTTGAGAATCATTCTCATATTTTGTCGTATAGTGATTTCTCAAAGCACATCTGATGAAGAATCAGGTTGGAATTTTGTTGAGTTGAAGTTATTGACTAAATCATTTTCACATTATTGGATTTACAGCTTGCTGGGGTAGTGGCAATAGAGGTCACCGGAGGCCCCACAATTGACTTTGTTCCAGGAAGAAAGGTATGTTCAGACATTAGAGAGGGAGATTTTTTCATCCCCAAACATTTGCATTTTTCTTGAACTTTTTTTTTTTTTTTTGTTAACAGGATTCGATTGATTCTCCTGAAGAAGGGCGCCTTCCAGATGCCAAACAAGGTTGGCCACTGAATTAGTTGATTTAGTTTGTTTTGTATAATGATCTTTATGAAACAAAATTCAGTTGTCTTCTATTCTTCATTATTTTTTAATGGAACAAAGGTAACTAACTCTGATCAAGGTAGAATGATACAAGTATGCAAATGAAAATATCCAGATTGGTCCAGAACTCTGGGTCTCTTCTTATTGGCTGCTTTAATATTAGACTTAAGAGCTTGCCATGCAACATGATTTTTAATGGTACAATCAATTACTTACTTGATTTGAACTTCTTGTTACTCGTTTAATTTGGGAATTACGATCCAGGTAGATATTGATTGTGTTTTTAATTATTAGAAATAAAAAGCTTTCTTCTCAAAGTTTTACTATTTACATAGTGAAGTTTTGTCGATTTAAGGAATATTGCACTGAGTATATGGTGAAGTTAGTGCTTGAGCTTCTTCTCTCTCCCCCAACTAAAAATGAAAAAGGAAAGAAAGAAAAGAAAAGAAAGAATGAGAAAAAGATACTTCTTTTTCTTGAATATAATATTCGGATTTGTGCTTAAGCTCTGCCATAATTTATTTTTAAATATGCTTAACATGCAATCACCTAAGCATTAGTGATCAGAAATCATTCTATATAACTCCATGACTCCATCACCTGCCTAAGTGAGAATCCAGTCAAATAAGTCCCATCCTTTTTGGTGAAATTTCTGTATGTAAATTTATTGCATATCATTTTGCATCGTTTCATTTTCTTACTCGAATAAACAAAGAGTGGTTCAATAATTTATATTGTAATTATTTTTCAATAATCTTTCCTTGTAGGGGCATCACATTTAAGGAAGGTATTCCATAGAATGGGTCTATCCGACAAGGATATTGTGGCACTATCTGGGGGCCACACATTGGTAATTTTCTTGACACGTCTGCAATTCTTTTCAAATAATTCTTTGTAGTAGATAATAAATCTGGTGATATAGGGAAGGGCACATCCAGATAGATCAGACTTTGAGGGCCCTTGGACCAAGGATCCATTGAAGTTTGACAATTCATACTTCATGTAAGACTTCTGAGAAGAACTTGACTACTTTCATGTCTCTTTCATCATAAGTATTTGGAGGGAATATTATACGGAAAAATATGTATGATTATTTTAAGAAAAAAAAACTAAATAAGGAATGTACAATGATATGATTTATCAGGGAACTTCTAAAGGAGTCGAAGGAGCTGTTAAAACTTCCAACAGACAAGGCTCTGGTTGAGGATCCTAAGTTTCGACACTATGTTGAAATTTATGCAAAGGTAAGATGGTTATTTTGGAACTGTTGGAGTCTCCCCATTATTTTGGTATTGAGATGAAACTGGAGAAAGTATGCACAGGGTGATAGCAGGCTTTTAAAATGGGGGCTATCTTTAGCACGCTTTTCCTAAATTTTCCTGTTTGATGCGCTGGATGATATTTTAGATAATAGAAGGTTCACATTGCTCATCAGCATAGAACTGGTTTGAGAGCATAGTTTCTCTATTTTCCAAAATATACAATTAATAATTTTAGAACAGGGCAGAAGGGTAGTTCCAGGGTGCAATACACCATCCTTACCCCCTAAGTGAAAGTAAAAGAGAAAATGTAAATAAAAAAAAACGTGGTCTGCATGGCTTTAACTCATCCCCTGGATGGAGGATTGATACATAGTAGGTGTGGGTTTTAACTGTCCATTGGATGCATGCCACTTGGGATGCCTCTTGGGTACCACCGGATCAAATTGTAGAAAGCCACTGGGTAATTTCATTTCTTCATTTAACATGATGACAAATTGTAGAAAGCCTGAATGTGACTGGTTTGTGGTGGTTGGGGAACCACTTCAGAGAAAATGGGATTTGAGGTGGAAGAAGTCTAATGAAACTTAACTACTTAAACAAAGTATTTCTTCAACAGCAATATGTCAAATATCCAATAGAAATGAAGCCAACAATTTCATCCATTTATTCATTTATTTTGTAAAAAATTAAAAATCTTGTCGAATAACTGTATTTCTCATCCATTTATGTATTTATTTTGCAATAATCATACACTGGGTCCGCATCTTCTTTACATTGGTTCATAGATGACCTGGTAGCAACTGGTTACTCAGAAAAAGAGGTTTTTTGTAAGGCTGGTAGCTTTGGTTTTGTAGAAGAATAACTGCAGCACACTTTGGAATTCAATATCGTCTTTCTATTGAAGATGTGTGCTTTATCATCTGCCTTGCACCCCCCCCACCCCCCCCCTTTCTCTCTAGTACTTGTACCACTTCCTTGGGTATGTATGCCTCACATAATGAACCAAGAAAAGGTTTTCCTCTTCATGTGGCAGGATGAGGATGCATTCTTTACGGACTATGCAGCATCGCACAAGAAATTGTCGGAGCTAGGGTTTAGTCCACCATCCTCTGATTTCAAGGTAACTGCAAAGCCTAGTACAATACTGGCACAAAGTGTTTTTGGCATCGCCGTTGCTACTGTTGTAGTGCTTCTGAGTTACTTCTATGTAGTTCACAGAAGAGTCAAGTAAACAGGATTTACCCAGAAGATTTATTCGGTTCAAGAAAAAAGAAATCATGTGCTGCACGAACATATCCAATTTCAGTTTCAATTTTACAACAGTAATTCCTGGAAATAAGCTGCTAGCTACAATAAGCTAGTAGGAAGATCTGTTTTTTGTTTTTAAATAAATGTCATCACCATTTATTTGATTGGATATGATATCGCATCTCGCATATTTGTTCTTCAAATACAGTAACTACATTGAACTTACCATTTATCAGGTGTATGTGAAATCATCATGCTCTGTCAAGTGTATGTGAAATCATCATGTCAGAGCATTGTGAGTCTTGGATCATGAAAAAATGATTGCTAGCCTGTGTTTTGAGCAACCAATCATAGGAAAACCTTCTTAGAAATGAAAAGGAGAAACGGAAATAGCTTCATAAAACCATTCATTTTTTTCCCTCGACAAACCTTTGTTAGTCCTTGGCAACCAAAAGGGGGGGGGGAGGGGGTGAATTAGGTTTTAAAAATAATAATAACAATTTAAAAAACTTTTTAATTTCACAAGCAAATATAGCAAGTATATCAAGAACTAAAGTAATTAGAAAATTAAAGAGGTAAGAGAGAGAAAAAATGAACCGGACACAAAAATTTATAGTGGTTTAACTTTTTCCAAGCTTACGTTAACTCCTCAAAACTCCCATTGAGAATTTTCACTACGAGCATTACGGGCACATTTAAAGCATTTTACAGCCTCAAGATGGTCTTATGAAAACAACTCATGTTTTTTTCTAATCACTCTTGAGCTTTTCTTTGAAGAATATCACTCACTCACTCAAAGGATCAAAACTGACTCACATTTAAGTACAATAAATGTAGTATTCAATGAGATACTCATCCACTCTTTTTACAAATGATTAAAAATAAATAAATACAAATAGGTGAGATTCAGCTCGAGGAGTTAATGAGCAATAAATGAAAACTTGAAGATTTGATCTCTTGATTCAAGCTATAGAATAGTAGATTTGAATCTTTGGTTATTTAAAGTTCTGAGAAGTAACTCATTATATAGTCTCTTGAGGATTAATGACCGTTTGTGGTAGGTGGGAGTTTTAATGAGCCAAAATCTATCCGTTGAACCCAACGCTAGATTTGAATTTTTGTC
>JAULJZ010000003.1:8847060-8867414 GCA_032270985.1 Heliamphora pulchella
GTGTGAGGTTCAATCACAGACAATACAGATAAATTTAACACATACAGATAAATTTATATAGAATGTATACAGATAAATTTATTTGTCGTTCTTTTCTAATATTGACAAATATTAGTTAGATAAATTTATCTGTTAAGTTAAATAAGCACAAGCAACAGATAAATTTATCTGTTTCGTGAAACAAGCACAATTTGTTAAATAGATAAATTTATCTGTTCTTTTCTAGCATTGACAAACATTAAACAGATAAATTTATCTGTTAAATCAAATAAGCACAAATAACAAATAAATTTATCTATTTCATGAAACAAGCACAATTTGTTGAATAGATAAATTTATTTGTTCCTTTCTAATATTGATAAATATTAGATAGATAAATTTATCTGTTTCGTGAAATAAGCACAATTTGTTAAATAGATAAATCTATCTGTTCCTTTCTAGCATTAACAAATAAAAAATAGATAAATTAATCTGTTAAGTCAAATAAGTACAAGTAACAGATAAATTTATCTGTTTCATGAAATAAACACAATTTGTTAAACAGATAAATTTATCTATTCCTTTTTAATATTGACAAATGTTAGACATATAAATTTATCTGTTCTTTTCTAGCATTGATAAATGCTAGACAGATAAATTCATCTGTTTAGTAAAACAAATATAATTTGACAGATAAATTTATATGTCTACTTCTTTATACAAGATAAATAAATTTATCTGTATACTTTATACGTGTTTTGAAAATGCACAATGTTCTTCATACAGATAAATTTATTTGTCTACTTATTTATGCAAAACAAATAAATTTATCTGTGTGCTATATACGTGTTTTAGAAAGGAACAATATTCTTCATACAGATAAATTTATCTATATACTTTTTATACAAAACAGATAAATTTATTTGTATGTTTTAAAAATTACACAAATAAATTTATTTGTTCAAACATCCAACTGGATCTCGCGCGGTAAAATTATTTTATGTTGGATGAAAAACAAGTGAACAGATAAATTTATTTTTAAAGACCTAAGACTAATTTTCTGTAAAAAAAAAAATCTTTAAAAAAGTTCCTTAGATAGTTTTTAAAGAAGGAACTGCTCCTGAATACTCACAGTTTTCAATCAAACTTTGAAGGGGACATCAACTGCCCCTGAAAAATGGGGAAAAAAATAAAACTTTCCTTAAACAAGATATCGACTCTTCAAAATCGGAAAATGGTAATTAACATTTTTTTCTTTTTTAAAAAATATAAACAAAAAAAGTATTTTTCCACTTGTTCGTAAACAAATTCTAATTTTTTTTTTCACTCCACAACTTCAAACCATCCATATCTCGTCACAATCACCAACAATCACTTCCACCAACTCACGCACTGTCCACCCACCATTGTTTGCTACCACCTTCATTATCCACTTCTACACCTCGATTGCCACCTTCACTTCCACCTACTACCTTCGCCTCCACTCCACCTACTGCAACCTCCAAGACCCCAACCACTACCTACCTCTATCAACCGACATCTCCACCCACCACCATCCTGCAACCGTCACTTCTATTTACCACTTCCACTTATCACCTCTCCCAACTGGCCACCACCTCCACCCACTATCTACTCGGCTAACTCCTGCAATCGAACACCTTCATCCACCAGCCAAACATGTTTTTTGGTTTTCTTTTAAAAAAATAAACAAAAATAAGTTTTCTATTTATATAAACAAAAGAAACATAAAACTCTAAAGGTCACCAAACGGGGACTTAGCATATTGTTCACTGATGTGTTCATATAAATGACCTCTAGCAATATTTTTCTTACTGCCATACTGAATGACATACAAATCAACCCCAACAAGTGAAGCTCTACAATTCTGGCCATGCTAAACTTTTGTAGTTTAACAAAATTTATGAAAAACAAACTACAAGATGAGGACCATATATTAGAACTTAAGAAAAATAATGTTACTTATCCACTGTAAATCCTTGGAAAGAAAGTAAGACATGACCTGCTATATAACACAGCATAAATCTACGTAAAGAATGCCGTGTAGGTAGCAAGAATCTGCAGATCACCCAGCACAACAATTGAACTGAAACTAGGGTTCAGACTACAGTGCTCGAAAACTGTCTACTTTGTCGAGTCTGGCTGTACCCGAGCTTGATGACTCGCCCATTGCATCAGGAGAAGCTGCCATTTGGGATGACTCCCTCTTTAGAGAAGTTGGCAACCCCGAAATCTCCTGAAGAATTTTTAAAAATAATCAACAAATGAAAGAAAACTAATAATACCATACCAAAAGGAGAATCGAGTAACGTAACTAAAATTGGCCTTTACTGAGTTCAGCTATTATTGCACCTAGGGGAGAGCAAAAAACCGATGGCCACCCAACCCGACCCACAAACTTGATGCCTGGTCGGATCTGCCATGGGTTGCATCGGCCGAAAACGGGTGAAGCGAAGAAATTCCTTCAACCCGCCCTACTGATAAAGACAGTCCAAACAAAATGTTATCTCCACGTGGCACCATTTGATTGGGTAACAAGATTACCCTTTCTCTCTTTTTTTCCCCCTTATTTTCCAACAGACAAAAATTCATAACCCTAATACCCCTACCTGACCACTTCAGTGCCCCCATCCTCTCTACCCCAGAGAAAACTAGCCCCCCTCCCTCCCTCTCTCCAGCGCCTCTCATTTACTTCACGTGGCGCCTTAGCACCTCTTGTTTGCCAATTCTCTTTTATGAACACTGAACATGCTAGATCTTCAATTTGAAGTGATGATTCTATGATTCTTTCAACTTTTGAGGAGGTTTGAGGCTGTTTGAGGCTTTGAATCATACTAAGCCTGCTTTGAGTCTTCTCAGCACCCTCAATCGCATCCCCAAATCCCTGCTTTCCTTCCTCTCATGAATAACTTTACTTAGAATCTTACTAAGCCTCTCATCCCTGTAGTTCTTATCTAATCCCTGTAGTTCTTCTATGGAGTTCCCTCTCCCTAGTTTCTACTATGTTTTGGTTCTTTTCAGCTAGCATAACAACTTCAAAAGAGAGCTGAAACAGTAAAGCATAAAATTGAAAAACAGATGTAAACAGTAAAATAACTCACTCACTATAAATATTCTTGAAACCGATTGGTATACATGTGAGTAACTTGGAAATTTTTTGCTAAGAATGACTTGTGTATATTCTCTAGAGATCAAACCTTTTGAGAATGCCAGGTGTATATATTTTTTATATCTTTATATTCTTAACTTCATATATATTTCTTTGTTAACAGAACATGAATCCTTCTATTAATGATGCCCAAGCTACTTCACAACCTGCTCAGCAAGTTCATGAAGCTACTGCCGAAGCTAGTGGTCAAGCTAAAAAGTGTCCAGCACCATCCAAAACTAAGGTGCGTGAAAAAGTGCGGGTAGAAAACTATCTCCACTATCTCCGGTATGGAATCATTTTGATAAGTTAAGGCCTAAGGGTGAAGATGGTGTTAGTGTTACTAAGGCCGTGTGTAAGTATTGTAAGAAAGAGTAGTTGGCTCATTTGAAGAATCGCACAACTAGTAACTTACTAAACCCTATAAATAACTAGCAAATACCCTTATAGAGATGAGGAGCCTGGACAACCTTAAAAAATTGGAGAAGAGGGTTTTGATCTCATTGCAAGGAACTTTTGTATGGAGGCTGCTAGAAATGGACTTGCAGAGGTGATGATTATTGACGAATTGCCCTTTAGGTTTGTTAACCTCAATATCTGTCCCAAGTTCAAATACTGTAATTGCAAACATGGTTGAAGGTTTGGTAATTCTAGAATTCTGCATAGCTTTACGTATGTTGATACTTAACATTTTAAGTTTTAATGGGACAAAAGCTGAGTTTGGTTTGATTTGGTTTGATACAGTAACAGCAGCATCACATGGCACAACAGCACAGTAGTAGTTCTGAAAGGAGCTCGCAGCAACTGTCAACCATAGCTCTTGAGTGAAGGGTTTTTATTAAAACTTGTACAACAGCAGCAAGCCAACAACAGTTTTTAAATAGCAGCAACTATCAACAATAGCCCTTCAGTTTTTTTGGATGACTGTATACTTGATAGTTGTTGGTTGATGGTTTTTGATTAAAACTGGTACAACAACAGCTAGCCAACAATAGTCGTTTCTTTTGTGTTTCATTTGTATGTTACGTACGGATTTTATTGTTTCCTTGTTCTGGTATTTTGTTTCACATGTTTTTATTTCTAGTGAGTTGTGAGTCATCCATTGCAAGGGGGTAAAAAAAAGGGGCCATTGTGAAGACCCATGAAATAGGCCTTTGAATTTCATTTTTATTGGGCGTTAAAAGTGCTTTATTCTTGTTTATATTTTTGTACGTGTTTATGATTTTTTAAATAAGTTCAAGTCCAAGTAGAAATAGTCCATTTTTAACCAAGTGTAAGAGGCCCACCCCGCTGACACGCCTGAACCTGCTCACCAATCCGATATCCTGCTTCAGATGGTTCTGCTATTATTAGCGGATGGAAATGGATGCCAAATTAATTCACCAGATAGATTCGATTTGGATGGTGGTTTGAAGTCAAAACCGACCTGATCCGACCCATGATTTTGCAAGGCAAACAATGTGAATTCATTTACTTTTAAAACAAAATAATACATGGAAATCGATCAAAACAGAAAACCAAGCATGGTGGTGTTTGGCATTGCTGAAACTAGAAGCTTTTCTATTATAAATTATAGTAGAAGTTGTAGGTGTTTGGCAAATATAATAGCTTGTAACTGAAATTAATTATTTATAGGAGAAAAAATAATTCTAACTTGTAACTGAAGTTGTGAGTATTTGGAAAAGATTAAAACTTATTACTAAAATTAGTAGCAAAAGGAGTAGCTTTGCCAAACACCCCCATAATATATTTGATTTTCCACCAATTGGGTGATTCATCTAAAAATTTCTACTTATCAAACAAAAACAAACAGGCCATACCCATGGTTGTTATCACTTACAGACAGCCTCATTGGCTCATTGTTAACACCCAACACACTCAAAGGATAAGTTCCAACAAATTTCCAACAGACAGAATGAGACTGAAATACAAAAAATGAGCATACAATAGCTAATAGAGTTGAGGAGAATTTTGAACAAGAATATCCACATTACCTTCATTAAATGCAACCTCAAGTCACAAGGACGAACTTGATTTCCTATACATGCCATCACGAATTTTGAGTATTGAAACATAACATCTGCAGCAGCTTGCTTCTTTTCTTCAATCTGCACATTTAACTTGCAATTTCAATTAAAACAGATATCAAATCTACCAACACCATGGAAATAGGTATTTTTCTCAGAACAAAAATGTAAAAGATATGAAGAGCAATCCATCACTTTTTTACAAGTACCTGTCCACTACCAATTATCACATCAAAGTAGGTTACATTCGCTCAGACAGCAAAGATATTAAGATTCAAAGGACATCCTTTCTTTATAATCCCATCTTCCACTAGTTTTTTTTTTTTTTAAATTATCAGTTGCCATATGTTGATAACATTTCTAACCAAATTATAAGAAGCAACAACCAGGAACATGGAGAAAAGGCCACAAACTAGAGAGTCTTGACAAATTTTAAAGATCACTTAAAGTTAAATGAAAAAAGTGAATTTTGGGTTGTTCCTCATGTTTACACAATGTGACATGGACCATGTATTTGACACCATTAATATTGCTCATCCATAGACATTTTCCCTCTGTTTCACAATTTTTTTTTACCATTCTGTGCTGGGAAGAGTGCAGATGCTATACTACAAAGAGGAAGCCTTTATTTTGGTTTAGTGTGGTCCTACATGCAAAAAATAGTGAAACAAATATGTTACACATATTTGAACCTCCAACCCACAAATTAATTAAGCTATTTATATAGGCACATTCACAACGGCCAACACGTTTATAAGACTACATATCAGAATCTACTCTACAAAGCACAAATATATCCTCAAAACAATATAGACATGCATTTGTTTATGGAACATGGACACGATTTCATTGTCAACAAGAACCACTAGATGGCCTCGTACAGAATTCACTGGTTTGCAATTCTAGAAGAAGAGGCAGAAAGTACTAAAATGAAGCACTAAAGATGGGAGGAGGAACAGCACAGAAGTGGCACGTATTTGCTGAAGTACGATTTATTCATGTATGCTCTACGAGATTCCTTGGAAACCAATTGACATCTACAAGTGATTTCCACTATATGACTTATCAAAAAGCCAACCATATAATCAATGGAAAGTGATTTCAGCTTGGGTCTGTAACAAATCCCGGCTCAAGAAAAAAGGACTTGCAATTTGGCTAAGTAAATACCATTGTATGATAATATAACATTAAAGTAATAACATATCCAGTTATCTAAAGATGAAAACTTTCTAAAGATAGGTGCCAATTCTGAGGTGCTACTACATAGTTTCTAATCCTCCCATTATATGCAAGATAGCTTTCTCCTGTACCAAGAAGCTCGGGGAGATGCATTCTAAACTGTCTTTTTTTCCCACATAATCAGGTTAAAAACTTCCCGAAGATGAATACAATAGTATCGACATCTAGGGTTTCAAATACTAATTGACTGCCCATAAGCGTCTCCAACATTCAGGATTACGCACACAAGAAGTGCAATTTGATGGAAATAAGGTTCAGAAACTGAATCCCATCGGCAGATGCTATACAACTGTGTTTATTCGACAAACCGAGACTGGGATTGGAAGATCAAAACACAAATTAGCGTTTATGAAGCGGGAAAAAAAAAAAGAGAGAAAGAAATGATTTCAGACGTTGGTGGTGCTGAGAAAGGATTAAATATAGAAAACCACAAAGGCGATAAAAGGAAAAAGAAGATCAAAGCAGGCTCGGCAGAAAGATGGAAAGATTAATTTGATCAGAAGGAAAATGGAGTGAGAATTTTATTGTTACCTCGTAATCTTCTTTCATGGTATGTTTGATTGATCTCAAAAACTTCCAGATTTCCCACTCCAACTTAAGGAGAATCATTGTCGTAAACACATGTTTAGTTTATATAAAATTAAAAAGTACGCAATGTCAGATTGGCCTATTAGCTCAGTTGGTTAGAGCGTCGTGCTAATAACGCGAAGGTCGCAGGTTCGAGACCTGCATGGGCCATCCTTTTGTGTTTTGAAAATTTTCCACCCATTTTCACATTGGCGTACCTTAAAAAGATGTATTTGAGCATGTTTTGGACTAATTTGTAGGTTTTTGATTTTTTTGTAAAAAATAAGTGTCAAATCATAACTTTTTGTGAAAAAAAATAAAAAAAACTTGATTTTTTTGTGCTAACCCAAATCAAGTAGCTTTTTTTTTTGACTTTTAAGCCAAAAAACTTGACTTAAAAATCAGGACAAACACTGAGAACATAAAATGCATTTTTAGGCGGGAGTAATAATTTTTCTCAAAAGGTCTGAAAAATATATTAAAAATATTATTATTCCATTTGGATCCTTGTTTAAAATCACTTTGAACAAAATTGGTTTTTTCTTTAATTTGCCTTAAACTCTAAAAAGATTATGAAAATGAAATCTAACTTATATCACATTATCAAATGAACGTTTACATAATTTAAAACTTTTCTAATTTCTCCCCCTTAGTAATGGAATTCAATGTAATACTGCTTTTCTAATTTCTCTCCCTTAGTAATGGAATTCAATGACTAGCAGACATTAAAAAGCTCGTTTGCAATTGCAAAAATAAAAGGGCAGTGCATGCTATGCGAATTATACACATCATGCTATTTTGCATTTTGAGGAGCTGGCTGATTTAGGAACATATTTTGTGATTAAATTCGTTCATGTAAAAAATTAAATTAATTAGACATTCTTATTGTCTGATTAGATCACATTTATTTATAAATAAATGAATAGAAAGTATATTTTTCCATAAAAAAAAATTAAACAAATGTAATTCGATCACATTCCAGATACCTGATTCATATGAATAAAATTGATCAGATATCCGTAACATGATGTTTAAAAACTAAGCTCCTTGAACATCATGTCCTGTCATCGAATCATAAAAAGATCAAAAACTAAAATCCTTGAACTGCACAGTACCATGTCCTCTTTCAAACAAAAACACTTTTTTTGAGAAGTGGACAATAACTAGTCCTTTTCTTTTGCACAATAAGTACATTAGAAATTGTGGTTACAGACCTCAGGAGTCTGGATATACTGAAAATGGCACTTTCACCATCCTTATCAAAGGAGAAACAGCAGTCTATACGTAGGATTGTACGCAATGGAATGAAGGAAAAAAAAAAAAAAACGAAGGTAGGAAACATTTCAATTCACTCCATGGAATGAGAGCAATACTCTGCCCATGTTTGTATTGAATGATTGAAAGGTGAAATTAGACTATTAATCCCTATTAAATTTTTAAATCCATATTTGAATGCAAAATAGATGTCCGAACAAATAGTCAAAATCGGACACACAATTTCTTATACGAGGGATAAACAATGCAATGAATAACTTAATCTCTCTTAATTTCTTCCAAACAAACAAACATGGGTGTAGATTAAGAAATGGATAAACAATGCAATGGACATTTAATCCCATGACTACTTTCGATAGAAAACTTAATCCATCTTAATCTTAATCTTCCAATACAAACACAGCCTCAAGATTTATGTGAGGCTTCACTTGGAAACTTCCCAGGAATTAAAACAAGAATGTTCAATGAGCAATTTGCAGGAATTATTAAGATGAGAAAATAGGAAAGATTGATTGAAATACTCCAAATAAAAACACCAACTCATATCATTCTAATCCACATCAAACCAGAAAAAGACTTTGAAATAACAAAGTAAATGAAATTCACAGGTGGGCTAATATCCATAGGCAAAAGGAGAAGAACAAGAAGGAAAAGACAAATCATTAAGTTTCCTTGGGAGGGCCCTTCTTTGCCGCCTCAGCAGCGGCCTTCTCTGCTTCGATCTCTGCAACTATGGCATCAATTTCTGATTCATCAAGTTGCCGTAGGCCATGCTCCTTTGTCATCGCAGCAACTTCAATGTTCTTTCCCCCACTCTCAACAACCTAAATGCAATAAACATAACTTAGAAGTTGTAAAAAAAAAGTGAGGTTCACAAAAGTTTTAAGCATCTAAACAATATGCTCAAGGCATCACTCAGCTAGCCAGACCACCTATTGCATGCATTAGCCCACAGACCATGTATGATAAAAATTACTAGGAAGGACACAAAGGGCCTATTTGGCCCCAAGGATCCACCCTCAATACCACATGTGATGCGTGTTTATTTACCTATTCAATGGTTCACCATTTACAAGGCAAGAATAGAAAAGGAAAGAAGCCAACACCCCTTTGAAACCACATGTTAGCCAGAAGTCCCAAAGGTCATTGTGTGTCATGATTGAACACAAGCATATGATTTTCAAAACCATATTTAAAATCCTAAGCAAAACCCCCCTAATTTAAGTTTCATTATAAACTCCCTAAATTAAGTTGCAATAATGAAACAGAAACGTGGTATAAGTATCCAAAAAAAAAAGAAATAGAAACATGGTATTTTATCCTAACCTACAACAGATGTCAAGCAAAATCGAAATTCCCATGTTGAAATGAACCTACAATAGAACACATAAGTGCACATTATAAAAGCCATTTCCATATGGCAGCCTATCAATCATTTTGGGTCACAATGCAAAGGATAGAACATGAATAAACCTAAACTCCAACCTTATTTGCACAATGGCCACCCTCAAGCTCAAAGCAGGTTTCTCATGCTGCTTAATGCAAGCTTTTGTCAAAGCACCTAACAATCCCTGTGTAAACAAAGACTTGTACACTAACTCGCTAAGTGCACACAGTAAAAGCCATTACTATATGGCAGCCCATTGAACATTTTGGGTCACAATCAATGCAAAGGATAGTGCATGAATAAACCTAAACTCCAACCTTATTTGCACAATGGCCACCCTCAAACTCAAAGCAGGTTTCTCATGCTGCTTATTGCAAGCTTTTGTCAAAGCATCTAACAATCCCTGAGTAAACAAAGGACTTGTAAAGCACCTATAAAGTTCCTCATGTTGAACTCAAATACATCATCTTAATGTTAAACTACATCCAAGATCCACATCAAATAGTACAAAATACATTGGAGAGAAGACAAAAAAATAACAAGAAGCATCTGCATAATAACTTCAATAAAATGAAAATGGAACACAATCAGTCTGAAGAAATTATAGAATTTTAACTAAAACCCACATAATTGGATAACTGTTACCAAGAAAGACATGTAAGACAAGCCAAAAGATACTCACTTCGAGCAATGCACGAATTGCAAGCTTCACAGTTTCTTTCCCAGAAGTTTCTTTATAATTTTTCTCCAAAAATTCTCGCATAGAATTAGAGTTTCTCCCAGTAGCATTAGCTTTCCATGCAGAAAATGTACCAGATGGATCTGTCTGATATAGTGATGGTACACCAGTATATGGGTCAAAGCCCACAATTAATGTTGAAAGACCAAATGGTCTCACACCACCGCTTTGTGTGTACTTCTGTTGAAGACCAGCAATGTAACGTGTAATATACTCAACAGTTACTGGATCCTCAACAGTAAGCCTGTGGCTTTGACATTCAATACGTGCCCTGTTTATAAGGACACGAGCATCTGCTTTGAGCCCTGCGCAGGCCAATGCAATATGATCATCAAGACTTACAATCTTCCTAACTGATCTGCAAAACAAAGCAAAAAAGTAAGACTACGACCACTCTAAGGAAGCATCTCGTGCTCCAATCATGTGAAGATTTAGAAAAACAAAAAGAAATAAAGAAATAAAGAAATAAAAAGGATAAGGCATATCAATGGTTCAGTCTGAGGTCAAGTCTGGATGGGCTAGGATCTATAAAAAAGACTCCTCCTGGAGAAAGGAACATGCTCCCAACCTCTGTGAATTACTTGTGGACACTCCCTCTAGGAGATATAAAATATCAGAACCTCTGGTACTTAAAACACGTCTTCCATAACCACATTGACACGGATTAAAGGGGAAAAATGGCACTTGCCAATGGCTGTCACATTGACGACTTTCTCAAAATTACATAATTAGGATGAACTATGTATAAGAGCTGGAGTAACAGAAATGCATAGATTTCCTATGGTCTTCTATAATTGTATGTCCGAAGGATGTTTAACTAGTCTACTGAGATTCATGTAAGATTTGGATTGATTTCTCGTGTTCCTTATAGCATTTAAATGCACCAACAAGTTTGTTATAACGATGAGTTTGGATGAATGGCGTTTTTCAACTTTGGGCTAATTCCAAATATTTTTGTTTAAATTTAATGCAAGTATAACCAAAATCTCCACGTAAAACTAATAATTTGTTTACCAAAATGCCACTAAGAAACTAAACTATGGGCTAAGTCAATATTCATGACAAGAAAACTTACCCTCCTGTTAAGTGCAACATAATGAAGACACCATAAAATGTTGTTTTACAGAACAAAACATCAGGGAAATCATTTATGAAGCAGATAGGGTGCACTGGGCCCATTGCCGATATGAGTGGCGACTCTAGAAATTTTTGTTGATGAAGTCATTTGAAAACTTATTTATAAGATAATAATTTTTACACTAATCATCTATTATCAGGCTATCAGCATAACACAAAATAAATTATACATCTCAGTTAAAAAGTGGATTCCACTTTCAATATAATCATTCTGTTGTTATGAAAAAAAAAATATAAATACATAAACTTCTACAATTGTGTTCAACACGATTTCATGTTTTAAAATTAGCACATAATAATTTAGTTGTCAACAGTATCAGATACTTTCAATATATGTGACCAAACAATCATTACATCAAACCACATAAAGAAGTCATTATCCCATTGTATGGACCAATGTGGAAGTGATATAATTAAATTTGTAATTTGTGGGACTGTGTCTTGGACTTCTAAGAATTACGAATATGTATCATTTATATTAGGGATAAAAATACCTGGAGAAATAATCTAGCGCGATGCATTGAAAATAAAGGTACAATATTTTTATATTATCATAGCATCAATTATATTATTTTAATGAGATCAATTATAAACTACTCCTACTACTACTAATAATAATAATAATAATAAAATTCTTTGATGGGTCGATTGACCCCATCAAGAGTTGCCCATGCAAATATCAGGGTTGAATTCCATCCCGGTTATGTACATTTTCGCAATTAATTAGGTAGATGATCCTAGAAATGGTCAATTGGTCATATTGCTTTTGAAACCATCATTAACAGCAAAAAGGAACTCCAATTCTGTAAAACTAACCAATCTACTGCAACCTTCAAGTCGAACTGTATGCTAACGGAACTTCAAATCGCCAGATTAAATCGATAAGAAATTGAGCCATGTACCCAATCGAGGATGTCCCTAAGAGTTCAAGAGTAAGTTCTCGCACAGTGAATTGTCAGGATCCAAAATAGAGTTGAATCTAAACAAACATGTCAATCAACTAAGAACGCTAAGCAGTTGATGCGAGGAAACAAAAGCACTGAAATTGAAAAGCAAAGCGAACATCTTCATTTTCTACGAACAAATATAATTATCTCCAAAAATTCCATTAAACCGAGTTCGAACGGATCAAATCTAGGTTTTATGATCTTCCGCGTCACACACGCGATCGAAGTTTTATAAAACTCCACCCTAACCTCAACATCGTTATATAAGGGCATCAATGGCATAGGGAATGCACAAGAGAGGTCGACCTGGAATCTTGGAGTTTGGCGGTGGACTTCTTCTCGACGCCGAGAACGACCGCGTCGGAGCCTCTGACGCCGACCGCGGCGTTGCCCTTCCGGACGGCTTCGAGGGCGTATTCGACTTGGAAGAGGTGGCCGTCCGGTGAGAACACCGTGATTGCTCTGTCGTACCTCGCCATCCTTTCGTTTCGTTTAGCTTACTGTGGTTTGATGGTGTTGCTCTTTCTTTACGGTTGGACGAAGCTGCCGTTTTGTAGGAGAGGCGAGGAAGATGATGGGCTTGGGCAACAAGGCAGCTAAAGCTTTTGGGAAATCGTAAATATATATTGTGATTCTCCTGTGTGCCTGGTTAATTTAAATTTTGATTTTGGTATAGTTTGTTAACGTGGTTTTAACTTAAATAAGCAAAAAAATTATTTAATTAGTTGCAGAGGTGATTTTAAGTTAAAAGTTAATAAATTAAAATTTTTGGTTTAAGGTAGTTTTAAATAAATTTAAAAAAAAACTTAACTTAAAGTTGTTATAATTTTTAAAATTTATTTTTACATAATTTTATATTTAATATAGATCTTGTTTAATTAATTTTGACAAGTGAATTTTAAAAATATAATTTTTACAAAATATTATACATAATAAAAGTTATGATATTTTTTAATATATATATATATATATATATATAAGTATTTTATATAAAAAATAAAAAAAAAAACTAAAAACCTTTGAGTTTCTAAACGGGACATTTTATTTTTTTTTATTTTTAAGCCAAAAAACAAAAAGCCTCACTTTAAGCTCCTTAACAAAGGAAGCCTTTGTTTACTGTACCAGCCATAGTTTGTTATTATTTAGTAGTTTATTTTAATTTTGGTTTTAACTATGATAATTTTAGGCTCAATTATATATATAGGTATTTTAATTTTAATTTTAAATTGTTTTAATTTTAACTTTTAATTATTTAGTAGTTAATCGTTGCAATTAGGATCATTATGCCGGCCATCATATTTATGTTATGGTTTTCAAAAAAAAATTAATCAGTGTAATTTTCCAGGAGTTCAGATTCCGAAAAGTCTAATTCAAGTAACAAAATTGTGTGATCTCAACATTTTTTTATAAATTAATACTTTAAATTTGCCCACTCAATATTCAATCGGATTTTTTTTTTAAAAAAAAACATTGAATATAGTTCGACTGACTGAATAAATAAACAAAATCTACACTTCTAGAATACAAAAAGTGCCGAATTGGCACAATCTCAACTATGAACTGTTGTTTTCAGTTTCTGCCCAAATTAGAGAGAATGACATTTCATTTGTTATTCAGTATAAATGTTAATGAATCTTAAATCATTACAAATACTTTTTCCTTCAACTTGTCAAATTAGAATGCTCCCATTTGTGAGGGCTAAATTAATTTAATGGAATTGAAGAGGTTTGATATTAGAATCTATAATTCTGTTCACACTGACAGTCGATGGGGTGAGCGGTGTCCATCTCTTTCTGCAAAAGCAAAGAGTTAGATCTGTCCGGTTGAGGGTTCGATCACAGGGTACTTCGACAATTAAATCAGTGAATACTTGAGAGTGAGGAAGTAAATAGATAGAGTTTTGACTCAAGAGTATGTTGCCTACGTAAATAACGTGGGATTTTCCTCTATTTATACATGAGTCTTGTTATGACTTTTGTCTTCTTGTTATGACTTTTGTCTTCTTGATATGAGATGTTCAATTCATAAAGTCAGCCATAACTTGTGACCTTACTAATAATTACGTGGAGTGTCATTGTGGTTTTGTCAAGAATTAAGTCTACCAATTATGAATCACTGATTTTTGTGTTAGGCCTAGTTGTACGGTTTGTAGAGCTCGGTTGGTAGGTTCTCGATATATGTGAGCTCAACTAATATGTTCTCGAGCTGGCATGGGGCTTAAGCATATTGCTACTCGAGTGTACTTGAGCGTTATCTCGGCTAAGATCAATCTAGTTGGGACAGTGGTCCCTTTGGACCAGATGAAGTGACAACGACCTAGGTCGAATTGATATGCCGATCTCTCAAGTATAATTAAAATGACCAATGTACCCTTATAACAAAAACTATAATCAATTATTGAAAATTTATTAGAATTGGCCAATGGAAGTGGCACTCCTTGTATGCACTTTTGTCTTCATAAATTTAAGGGTGGATTCCATGTGTGGTGACATCACAAGATTCACCAGTATCGAGTGCTTAATGAAGAGGAGCTTAATGTATATTTTTGTTAGAACACTTCAGTAGGCTCTCCAAATGCTTCTGATTAGGCAATTTTAGACACCAATTCACCCTTTTGATTCTTTAACTGGCTAGCCATTTTTTGTCTAGAGACTCTAAACCCCACTTTGGCTATGGTAAATTTAGCTAGTTACTTTCACTAGCTAAGTATTTTGATACCAATATTTTGATTGTGAAATACTCCTTTTTATCAACTTGATCTCATAATAGAATGATTAGAAAATGATCAAATCTTCTGTAATAAAATACCACACAAACTACTTAAAACTATGACTACATTTTGATGAAAGCTCAAAAAATGTCTATTATAGAACTTGGAAAGCTTCTACCACTGTCTTCCAAAGAGCTAGCTCTCACTTCAGGCTCTGATCAGTAAGTCAGTGCACTGATTTTTTGGGAGTGTCTATTTTAACGTTTTGTAACACCAAATCCTTGTCTCTTGACCCTTCTCTGTACAACATAGTTGCTAATTCATTAGTATATTACATGCCATGATGCCAAATATTAGCTTCCACAAACTTGTGTGCTTCCCAAAGCATCATATTTACAAGTCACAGCAATATTGGCATGAACCGACTGCTATCCATTGATATACTGATTCGATCCGAGCTCTTGGAATTGGAATAAGTTCGGCACCGGATCAAGAAATCATGGTGACTCAAGCATTGCAACAAGTTAAGATCACCTAACAAACTTTTTGTCTAACATGGGCTAAACTTCTTTTGATGTTTGGTACTCTTATTTTTTTACATCCATTCTCTGCATAACCAGTATATATGTTATCTCTGGTTTGTGTAAAGTCATGCTATTGTGTTGCTTGGAACAAAACCTAGGCAGTTGTTCTAGTTTGCGAAAGGATGGTAGACACCATCAGCTTGCAGTCAATTGGTTTTGTTAGATAAGCATCCATTCCCACCTCCAAGCATTTGGCTTCATCTGATGGCATTGCATGGGCTGTAAGAGCAACAATCGGGATGTGTGAACCGGTTTCCAATTCTGATTTCCTGATTGCCTTTGTTGCTTCATAACCATCCATCTTTGGCATCTGGTTTGACATAAAACAAACTAGAAATTTAGAAATTCACGGGAAAAGATTTTCAGATTGAAGTACCGTAGGATGCTCAATATCAGGGGAGAAATTGCACGTTCTATTTGGTTGAAATTTGAAAATAAAATTAGTGCTTTTTGCATTGCCTGTGACTTTTGCTGCTGAAAGCATAAAAGCACCTCCAAATTCTAGCCTAGGCATTTTCTTCCTCCTCCTAGTCTTTGTTAGTGAGAGCATATAATAAAACAGGAAGACAAAAAAGCAGGGAACTAATGCAATGTCCTTGAATAGCTTACTTGACAATCCATCAGGATCAAGTCGTATGGAGGGAAATCCCCGATTATAGTTTCAGTTCTTGCAATGTCATCTTCCAAGGCAGATTCCCTTCTACACTTGTCGGCACTTGGCGTGATCTTTAGAGCATCCACTGCCTGCATTCCATCTCCCACAGCCACTACAGTAGCCCCCAATTTTTCCAGCATTATGGTTGCAACTCTCTGGAGAACTGGTGTATCTTCTGCCAGCAGTATATGTATGCCTTCAAGAGATTTATGTTCACTACCAACTTTACTGGACCATAGACTACCTTGGTCTTTCAAATCGTCAAACGAGGTGGATCTGATTTGACTTCGATTGTTTGTTCTAAATTCATGTTCTTGCAAATTTACTTGACTTGACTCAACAAAGCAATTGTTTGCTGTCACATGCTGTGATGGACAAGGTATAGTCAAACATTTTCTTGGCTTTTCTCTAACATAAGGTTCGCTTATGGGGTTTGAACTTCCCATTTCCGACTTATCAGAATCATCAGAACTGGGTGCACCATTGTGAATAGGATCGACTTTGAGACATTCGGGCAAATCACCCTCTGCTGTCACAGATTTGACGGCGTTTATTTCCTTTTGCAGCTCAAGATTTCTCTCTTTTATTGCAGCTTCGAAAATCTGAATCATTTTTGCCTTGTATAGTGGTCTATTCACCATCAAGAGATGCCCTTTATTACGGAGCTCCATCTTAATGGTATTGGAGGTGTCGTGGTTTAGTATCCATGCAAACTTTGCTTTCCCACAGTATTTATTAAGGAAACTTAGCTGCTCCCTCCATGTATCTGTGTTCATGTCAAGAAGACCAATGTCAATAACTATGATGAAAACTGAGTCCTTCACTTTATGTATAGTCAATGCTTCAGCTTTTGAACATTCTCTAGGTTCTTCATAGCTTTTGGCTTGATTGAGTTCCTGAAGAATTTGCATCAGCTCATTCCATTCAGATGCTTCCCAGGTGAATACTTCATTTTTCTGTAACCACTGGGACATAACCAATCTACCCATTCTGCCATTTAGTGCTAGTAAGACCTGAATTCCAAATTTTTAACATATCAATCGCTGCAATCAGAAACTTTCATAGAGGAGTTCGAATCAAAGATTTTTTACCTGATCATCACATCAGCTTTTAGAGTCCAGTATGAAGTTTATCCTACCTATTCATGTGCTTGTGTTCTATTAAGAGGAATGAAGGAAGGGAGAAGCAAATAATTATAAATTTAGAGAATCCAGTTCTGGATTCCGTGTACTAGATTGCATGTGATCAATACTTTTTCTTTTTCGTGTATTATGATATAACTCGTAGGTAGGAGATTGGATTAATTCTTCTTGGTAAAAAGTTTTTAAATGTGAGAATGAATTATTTTTACTCACCATCAAGCTATGATCAGTAAATTTCAGTTGACAATGCTGTTCTGCAGAATCTGCTGGTGTACTGAGCAGCAAGTATAATTGCATTATGGTCCCTGGGCCATTCTTCTTTATCACTCTGATTTCTCCACCCATCTTGTTCACCTGTGAACACCTCCAATCATAATATAGACAAGGATATCCAGAATGAAGAAGTGTATAAAATAAAGAAAGATGAATTGTGAGAGAAGCCAAATGTGACTTCTATCCAAGCTGCTTTTGATGTGGGTCTTTATATAAATTCTGTAGAAAATAGTTAACTTTGTCTATGCATTCACAGCTTGGATGGTAATAATTCTGGGTTTTGTTTTGTTTCACTTATAGTTTTCCAGTTTTCATGATGGTAAATTTTTATACAAGGGAAAATGCTTTTACTCACCAAAGTTCGCACAATGCATAAGCCAAGACCAGTGCCACCATGCCTGAGAATAAAAAGAAAAGGTTTAAGAAATTTGATTGTATAAATTCTGAGTTAATTATAGCCTATGAACAACAATTGCAACATCACAATAGACTGCACTTTTACTCTACAGTTGATGCTTTAAAATAACAAATTTTAACCAGTGAGGATGTAGCCCTTGCACAAATCGGCTTACATGCGAGTTGTTGATGGGTCGGCTTGCTCAAAGCTTTCAAAAACAGACTCCCATTTGCCTGGGTCAATTCCTACAGTAAGAAACAAAAAATAAAAATTGAAATCAAGTTTTTAAATTGGATGGATTCTGTTCTAACTAGTTAAGACTTGAGAGTTTATTACATAGCTCTACCATAAAGAAGCTGCAAGTTCATACCACAGCCAGTATCATCAACTTCAAACCAAAGAATCACTTTGTTCTCTTTCTTGCAGGCTCTCTTCGCGCGGTTTACATGTTGCTTCAAATTTGTTTTATGTGCATACCATGACTCCTTTGGATTGAGGGTAAACTTCCTGGTGTTACCAGAAGTGTTTGGATTCTCACACCATCCTCGCAGAATGATGTAGCCAGCTGCAAGCCACTTGGAAAATTAAATCCTCCAGGTTTTAACTTTACTTTCCAGAAATTTATTGACTCCCTTGTAAATGTATGAGCATCTGTTGATGATTTAAATTGTGTGGTGGACTTACAATCACTACATATTTGTCAATAATTATTCCCTAAGGAATTTCGAAGGATTTGAGACATCACCCAGATCATGATGTAGCTCCCCGTTCTAATGTGGGGAAGATATCCACCTAAATTGGTTAAATGATTAAAGCTTTGTGGGAAACCATCAGATGAAGCTAATTTTAGGCTTTGGGGTAGACTATTAGGCAGAAGCTAATTTTTACCTATTCTAACATGAGCTGTTAACTTTGATAACAGAAAATGCTCAAGACCTTTTTACTTCCTCTAAATTAAATGGTGCCTCTTAAATTTATTCATCAATTAAGCTGCAATAACATTGAGCTGGCAGATTTAGCAATGTGATAGTTGCACTTACATGTTGTGAACTTGATAGAATTGCTAATTAGGTTTGCAAATATTTGAACAACTCTTGCAGAATCTCCTTGAACTAATCTTGGCATATCATCTATATAAAAGAAAAAGAGCAATAATCTGTTTCAAAAACTTGTAACTAATCATATACTATTATAATTGAACTAAAATTCTTCTTCAACAACTGTAAGAACAATAATGGAGTTCTTTATGTAATGAAGATTATGCTCATACCGGAGAGATCTAGAACAGTCTCCATATTGTGGTTAATGCACTGCACAGAGAACATATCAACAAGCCCTTCAAGCTCTCGCCCTAAGTCAAACTCAGATTCTTCCAGCACCAGTTTTCCAGATTCGACCTATATTTCAAAGGATGCTATCAATATGTTTTCCGAATAAGCACTGCAGTATTTTGATAAAACTTTAGTCAATAGGTTCATGGTCATTGTGCAGCTAAAAGAAATTTGACAGCATTATTCTAGTATATGAATATTAGTTTCGAACTTGAAACTCATCAGTGAAATTGATTGTAGTCAAAGAATAATGTGGAAATATCAAATATAATCATCAAAACTGCTAACAGACTATAGGTTGCTGAGCTGTTGAACTTCTCTAGTCCACGAAAGTGGAGTGGGGTGGGGGAAGCTATTTTGTTTCTGGTTAATGATGGAAGGTACCTGACTTGTTAGTTGTAAATCACTTAAAACTTTTTATAACTTCAAATATACTTGATTAGTTTGTTCAGCTACATGGTTATGAGACAACCAGTTTGGTTTCTTTGTCACTCTAAAACTCCAAATAATGGTGGACCTGTCTATGCTTCTTACCTTACTGAGATCCAAAATGTTGTTGAGAAGCCGAAGTAATGCAGTTGAGCATTTACGAATTTGAGTTATTGTTGCACACTGCTCATTTGTGAGACAATCGTCACACATGAGGATGTCCAGCAGTCCAATCACTGCAGCCATAGGTGTTCGCAATTCATGACTGTCACAACAGAAACAACTTTTCCCATCATAAATATACAATAATGTGCTACAACATAAGAAGAGAGAATGTACAATTTCAAATGGTTTCACCTCAGTAAAAAAG
>JAULJZ010000003.1:8877913-8888671 GCA_032270985.1 Heliamphora pulchella
TTGAAGTACTTGAAGAAATACTCAAGCACATCATGGATGCAACTAAAGTTTACATAATTGATCCGGTTAATTTATTGTTTTTATGGAGGTATTCCATTTGCCACAACTCTGTTGAAAATCGAGGCTAAGAACCTTCTTCGGAAAACTTTTTAATGGCATTAAACTTGACTACACCATTCAGCGAACTGCCTTATGGTACATTAGAAGTCACAAAATACCTCAGGCCAGTGCATTAGTTGGTTCTGATCAATTGTGACTCAGGCCTCTCAAGTTCAGTCTTAAACATCAAACAAGGTCGATATATTGTTGGATAAAGCGGGAATAACAACCCAGAAAATTAGTGCAAATAGAACATCAAAAGGTGCCTAAATTTGGTGAACCACGGTTTCAAAAACTTAATGAGATGAAATATTGCTCATACCAATGAAGTAGATGGTTCTCATCAGGTGTGCCTCCATTCTGAATTTCTAAACATTGCAAAATGTTTTCACATGTTCAAATCAATTTCTACAATATAATTTACTTATATGTCATTTTCTGATTCTTTCTTTTCCAATATTTGTTACTGTGGGTATGGTCATCCACCTCCGGACTAACTCCGCTCCGTTCGCTCGAGAAGGGCTCGTTCCAACCTAGCCTAGCTCCACTAACTTATCAGGGGTTAGCTTCGACCCACCCAACTCAACTTGCTCGAGAGGGGTTGGCTCCAGACAACCCCTCTACTCCTTTAAGAGAGTTTACAACTCCCCTTAGGATAAAATTCCATGACAAGACCTAGGCTGGGAATAGGGCCTAGGAGAACTCGCTTAGGACCTTTGGAGGATTGTGGTTTGGAGGCTAGAGTTGAGGGATCATCAGAGTTGCTTGGCTTACCCCACCTTTGGGGTGGCTCCACTATGACCAATCTTAGAGAGAGAGGGGGGTTAACACAAGAAAATAAGAAGTACACTGACCACTCTGAGTAATACGGTTCTCTGAGGCACGACAATGGACAGAGCATGTGCTCCCTTGCCATGTCAGGCATCAAAGGCCTCCACCAGTAATCAGTACATCCAGGTTGTCGCTCCAAGGAATTGGTTCCACCTGTCCCTTGGGGGTAGCAACCTTCAGACTCCTTTGTCTCCTATATAAAAGAGCTTATTCTCCTATTTCAAAGGTTACTGTTCATCCGCCATTCTCCCCTGACTTTGAGCTTCTCTCTTTACTGCCTCCCTCTCTCTCTCTCCTAGGGTTGCCTCTGCTCTCTCTTCCTCCGCCTCCAGCGGTCCGAGCCATAAAGTGCCTACCATCTTCCCAGACATTCCGGTCATTCCCCCAATTCCGGACCTATCACCTACAGTTACTTATCTATGACCTTCTAAAAAAAATCATGAACACGGAAACTCTTTAAGTTGGGTAACCATTCCAAATGCAAACCAAAGATTCAGCATATGATGTTGATGTCCTTGCTGTTGCATTGAAAAAGTGAAACAACATACCCCAGTTTTAGAATTAAACATCCTTTTAAGCTGTCCAGATTCTAAAGAAAAGGACATCCTCAAGTTTCCTGGTCCAATTTCAACTGTCTCGTTCTGTGGAAGGTCAAATGCTGAAATATTTGCACTTCTGCTTTTACCTGTATCATTTGGAGCAGAAGAAGCATGTGAAGCAGATTAAGCTACCAAAGAAAATTACAATTCATTTTGCCCCAGTCTCCCATGATTTTGAAGCATTTTTGTCCACTTCTCATATCAAGAGGAACGTGCAAAGAACTACCAGTATATTACTGAGTGCTTTCAACAATTAAAAATAATAAGCTCTTAAATAAGAAACAGAAAAAAATCGTCTAAATGGGAAATATTTTGGACAAGTACCTTTTCCAGATGCTTTAGAAACAAAATACGTGTTCCAACCCAGTGGAGGCAGAGATACTTGAAACAAAATCCAGTACTTGGGAACTTGTTTTTGTAAAATTCCCGAATAGGCCTTGATGTAGAAGTTTCTTAAGTTGCTTGTAACATTATCCAATTCCACATATTGTGCCTCTATTGTATTACCCACGGAATCTTGGACAACAAGGTTTCCTTCATTAACCTGTCAAAAAATGTACTTCTTGTCAAACCAAGATTGTAAACAGCATCAGTTTCTCAAATCACTTTGCAGAAAAACAAGGAACCAGGGCAATTTTTAATTTGGATTAGGGGATAATTTTATAATGAAAAAGGCATGAAGGGGTGAGCATCTACAATTTCAATATTTAAAGAACTGCAGATGACAACTTCAGCTTGCATTGAATCTATTCAAATGAAGACTGAAAACATGCAAAACTCAAATCCAAAATCCTAAAGATCCAAATTCCCAACTATAGCATGCAGAACAGAGTTTCGGATATGATCTGCACAAGTCTTCCTGATGCAGGAAGAACTAAGAAGATAAATCTACAAGCAACATTTCCAGTAGTATAATCAATAAGCATATTCAGAATATATGTACATTGGGAGCTTCAGACAAATGGCATCAACGTTATGGAGTTAAGCTGCAAAACCTATGACACAGATAGTAGTTGCCATCATGCTGGGTGACCACCTCTTTTGTCATTTATTACTATCTAGTGCAATACCTTTTATTAAATCATATGCCACCAGGTGCACTCCAACAGCTTAAACTGCATTGGTCTTCACATATGAATGGTCCTTGAATTCCTCACACTTTAAAAACCCTACTCTTCGTTTCTCATGTTATCACACAACATGCCAACTTTGATATCATCCTCCTTCACACAGAGAATCGCATATTACCTCAGTTGAAGTTACCGTACCTTCTCACAAATGCATCTGTTTTCTTTAGCTTCCCTACTGTCCCAACATCCTAATTTCGGCACATTAATTTTCCATCAACTTCAAGTAGACAACCAAGGAAATGGCATAAATAATATATTCCTGTTGTGTTTAAACATTGCAACCTACACCTGGCTCTCCATTCACAGGTTGAACAACTGAAGCCTTTTGAAAATAGTATTCTGCTGTCACAGTAAGAAGAAAAAAAACTAACCGGAATCCTAATGAAGTCAGTACGATTCCATCCGAGTGGATTATATGCCACGACAACCTGAAAGACAATGTTGCAACAAGTGAACAAATTTCCAGAATATTCCAATCATAAGAAAATTCAGAAACACAACAAAAATTACCAAACTCTTCCCATCAGGAATATCTTCCTCGGTTGGTGGGCAAAAACTTATATTAAGTAATTGACACTGTCAACCAAATAATAAAAAAGGGAAAAAAAGGCAAAAGAAAGAAAGTGAAAATTAGTACCAGACCAGGAGGAGACAAACTGAACAAAAGATGGGGCACATTTAGCCAACAATTAATGTGTGGAAACAAAAAAAAAAAAAAAGAAACGAGGGAAGAGTGTATGTTAAAGGTGTATACTGTTGTCTTTATTTCTCACATTGTGTACTCGCAGGAATGATAATGCACAACTAGAAACAAATGAGGAATAGTAGCACCTTTCTTTTTGTTTTCTTGCACATGGTAACCATAGAATAGAGCATTGTTAACCTATTGCGAATCAATTTTAACATTTCTTCAGGTTCTTTAGTTACCAATATCTAATATTACTCTCCAGTGTATCAATTGAATTATTTTCTGCAACCCACTATGATAAGGGGGGAGAGAGAGAGAGAGAGAATTGTACCTGCAATATGTGCATTAGTGATCATTGCGCACATGTAGATCCATATGTTACACTCACTTAACATTGATCATTGTAAGCCCAAATTATAAGATCCAGTCTTCCCCTTGTAAGGTTATTAATATTTTTTAGGGAAAATTACACAGGTGGTCCCCGAGTTTTGCTCCTTGTGTTAATTTGGTCCCTGTAATTTCAATTGTAACACATTTGACCATAAAATTTCTATTTTGTATATATAAGGACAATCGAAAACAGCTGTGCCTTTTTTACGGAAGTAAGTCGTGTGTGTTGCATGTGCCACACTGTTAAGGGCAATATGTTCCCTTCATGCAAACAATAAATCCATCCGCCCTGAGTTAACACTGAGTTCACACTAAGTTAAATAATTCACCTTCCAATCCCACCAACCCACAATCCACTGTCTTCCAAACCCCCCACCCCACCAGCTATCAGCACCACATTCTCACCCCACCACCATTCAGCCCACCTCTTTCGCCACCTAGCACCGCCATAATCCCAACCCTCCATCATCCAACCCACCTCACCTCCAAAACCAGCCACCCCAAAAACCCTCCCCTTTTTCTCCCCCTCCCCCTTCTCCCTTTCCCCGAAACCCTCTTACCCCATCCACTAAAAGATATAAACAAAGAAAAAAAAAACTAAGCCTTTATCCCAATCAATTGGGGTTAGCTGCATTAATTCTTTTACACCATTTTGCTCTGTTAAATGTCACATTTTCAGTTACTTTCAATAAGTTCATACATTTTCTTAATACAGCATCCCATGTCAATTTGAATCTACCTCTTTCCCTAGTATTTTCATAACCCATGACATTGTCGTTTTTCCTTACTAAAAGTTATAGCAATATTATATAGATATATACATCAAGGACACTAACCAACACGAAAAAAAGAGAGAAAGAGAGTCGTCGTAGAGAGGGGAGATGGAACAAAAACAAAAAGGGGGGCTGGTTTTAGGGTGGATTTAAGGGTGAATTTTGGAAGAGGAGGGAGGAAGGGATTGGTTTTAGGGTGGGTTTTAAGGGACATGGTAGGTTTTGGGTGGGTTTTAGGGGACAGGGAGGAGGGTGAAGGCTTTTGGGAAGAGCGTGGAGACTTTGGGGGGAGAGGGATGAGGAGGGAATAGCAGGTGTGGATGTGAGTGTGGTCAATGGTGCATTTGGGGGTGGCAGCTATGGATGTTTTGTGATATTTTGATGGTGATAGTAGTAGTGGGTGGCGAGCAACAGAGGTGGTAGCGGGTGGCAAGTGGCAGACTTGGTGGTAGAGGAGTTACAGAAAGAAGAGAAGGTAGAGGAAGAGTGTGAATTGACAATTTTACCCATAGCAGAGACCCATGTGAAAGGCACGTGCAAGATTGTTAATGGAAAATGAGACAAAAGTCTCTAATTAGACCTATTTGACACACATTTAAAATGTTTGAGGAAATTTTTGTTACAATTGAAACATCAAAGGATAAAATTAAAACTAGGAGAGAACTACAAGGGACTTATTTCACACACATTTAAAATGTTGAGAAAATATTTGTTACAATTGAAACATCAATGACTAAATTGAAACTAGGAGAAAACTACCCGTTTTTAATATGATAACATAAAATACTTTTACAAGATGTTGAAAATATTTATTATTACAATTTTACCCGTAGCAGAGACCCATGTGAAAGGAACGTGCAAGATTGTTAATGGAAAATGAGAAAAAAGTCGCTAGTTAGACCTATTTGACTCACATTTAAAATGTTGAGGAAAAATGTTGACTAAATTAAAACTAGGAGAAAACTATAGGGACCATTTGTGTAATTTTCCGGTTTTTATTATGATAACATAAACTACTTTTACAAGGTGTTGGAAAATAAAACTTCTGTATCAAGACAAAATGCATGGGAAAAATACATCGACGGTCCATAAAGTATGCACTTTGTATCACTTTGATTCTAAGAGTTTTAATCTTGCCGATTATATCCCTAAAATTTTCAATTTGATTTGAATCAGTTCAATTTCAATCATACATCTAAAGTGTTGACGACAATATTTATAAAATCACCTATGGGTCCCTAAACTATACGTTTTGTGTCACTTTAGTTGCCAAAGTTACAAGTTTTTCAATTTTGTCCCAAAATGTTTTAACGTTGTGTTTGAAAGGCTACAATCTAGACGGGGAATGAGAATCTTATTAATAAAAATTAGGCATCCATTTCTAGTAACCTAATACGTGAGCTAATCTCATTCAAGTGTGCTTGGATAATTCATGAATTTTGTCCAAATTATTCAAGCCTTTATTAGCTCAACCAAAACCGATCAACTTTAGTTTGGGAAAGTGACTCCAACTTGAGTAGGTAATTAGGAAGCACTTCCATATTCCATTATGTTCCAAACAATAAAATCATTGGACCAAGAATCACATTTTCTCTTCGACATTCATGTCATCCAAACATAGCCTTAATAGTGTTTGGGATTAAAATTGACAAACTTAAATTTTAGATAACAAAGTGACAAAGAGTCCATGCTGTAGGAACTATGGGTGTAATTTATATAAAAAAATCATTAATGATTTAGAGGACCGATTGAAATTGACTAATTTGACTCAAATTGAAAACATTAGAGATGAAATTGACAAAATATAAATTTAGAGGACTAAAGTGACACTGAAAGTGTACTTTATGGACTAACTGTATTTTATCCCAAAATGCACTAACAAAATACTTGTATCTTATATCGTTTAGTTCCACAAAAATAAAACAAAGGTTTTTCTCTTTAAGAGCCTTCACTAATTGGTAAAGAGATATCTCTTATATATCAAGAAGCATGATTAGCTAAACTTTAAAATTGGATGGAAATAGTACAACCAGTAATACTTAATGGTTGTAGCCTTAACGAGGCATTTCTGCCCATGGTTATTGCTTCATCAAAGGGAATAATACTTGGCTAGTTAAAATGTAGCACGCTTAGAGATACAACACAAACAAAATGGGTGTAGTTGAGATAAAAATCTTAAGATAGATATGTGGTAAAACCGAGAGAGATAAGAGTTAGGAATCAAAACATTCATAAAATAATAAGAATTTGAAAACAAGTTGAGAGAAATAGATAGTCATATACAACGAAAACCAATAAATGTGATAGTTCACACAAGTGATAGAATTATTGTTAATGAAAAACCTAGGGGGGTAGTAAATTGGTATATGATGTGGTATAATAAAAGGACTAAAAGTTTGCCAAATTTAATTGATATAATTATACCTAGAGGAGTGGTAAATGAAAAACCTAGGGGAGTAGTAAATTGGTATATGATGTGGTATAATAAAAGGACTAAAAATTTGCCAAATTTAATTGATATAATTATACCGGGTCCTATTTACAGACTTAATTGAGGATAGATCCCTAGATAGATCCCTTTTACTTGTTGACTATTCTATAAAGTCCTATTTTCAAAAGTTAATGCTATTGATGGACTTTTTTACCCCTAAATTAATTATGAACATATATATAGATCTCATTTATTCTATTTCCTTTTATACATATGTTTCCTTTGACTATTTCATAAAGTTTGTTTCCTTGTTTGAATATAAATTGTTTCTTCATATTTTATGTTATGTAATCTTTAGTAATTAGATTCTTTTGATGTTGCAAGTTTCATATTTCATATTGTAACGATGCTTAAAAAGGTTTTGTATAATATGAGGAATATACATATATATATATATATATATATATATATATATATATGTATGCCTGTGTGTGTGTGTGTGTGTGTAAAAGAGAAAGTGAGATGGATCTCATTTATTTTGTAATTGGTGATTAGAATTTTTTGATTTAACTCTAAAATTAGAAATTGGAAATAAACGTACAAATACACTATAATTTGAGAAAATTCTCATTAATTGAAAATGAGAAATTAATGTTTAATCTAAAAAATATTGTATATATAATTTTAAACCAAAAATGGAAAATTTCATAAAGTAATTTTTTTTTAGCTAACATTAAAATGAGAAATCAAAGTTGAATGTACAAATGTGAAATGAATTAGAAATTTCTCATTTATGGAAAATGAAAGATTAGCGTTCAATATAAATATTGTGAACAATATTTATATTGAACCAAAAATTTAAAAAAAAATCTCCAAATGAGAACTTTCTCAATTAATATTTAAAATGAGAAATCAACATTAAATGTACAAACGGGATATAAACTAAGAAATTTCTCATTGGTTGAAAAAAAACAAATAGTGTACAATGTAACAATGTTGCATAAATAGTAAAAAGAACAAACAGACAAGGTCGCATGTGAGTGGGTTCAAGTCTCGTGATGTGTTTCCCTATTATATTTGTTATTGTGCACTCTGTGTGTTAGTGCACCTGTTCAGTTTGTTTGCCTCTCCACGTGCGAGACAGAGTCGCATGTGAGTGAGAGTATTGGATAGCTTGATATATGTTGTTGGGCCCATTTCTTAACAGCTTAAGTTTTTAGGACAATTGGTGATTTAACAAATTTCTTTGAAGCCATATAAGGACTTATATCTTAACTAAAACATGCATTTGATGTGCTTAAGGAAAAGATTGAGCACCAGTTGGCAACCCCAAACCCAATTAAGGGTTGGAAGGGCTGGTTAGATTGCAAACAACCAGTTCAAACCCTTCAACCTGACCCCCACTCACCAAAGTGGCAGCAAACTTTTAATGCCAGTATAACAATTCAACCACATATATAACCTTTTATGTTAGATGGCAACAAGTTAACCCAGTGAAAGAGATCTAAGTGAGTGCTTCTTTAAATTGCACACTACTCTGAATGGAGATGCCTGCTTTTCTTTCTTCAATGTTTTGTTTCTGCTTCCAGCATTAAAGGGATGTCCAAGAAAATGTAGTAACTTCGCCTAGGAGGAGGCACTTTTTTCCAAAATAATCACACAAAAAGATATCAAGAATAAAAGTTGTTAGATAACTTGATATACATTGCTGAGCTCATTATCTAACAGTGTAAGCTTTTAGATGATTTGGTGACAAATAATTTAATATGGTATCAGAGCTGAAGTACAAGAGAAGAGAGTAGAGTGTGTGTCCTTGGTGCGTGTCCCTAGCCTGCAAGGATGGATAAGGTGTGTATACCTAACCTGCACACCGCAGATGTTGCCGGCTGAGCACATTGCGCGTGAAGGAGAGTTGAAGCAAAGTTTCACATCGCTTGAGTACAAAAGCAATGTCTAGTATATAAGCGCAAGGGAATCCTCATCTCAATAGCTAGCTATTATTAAATAGTTAGTCACCAACTCATATAAAAGCTTAAATTGTTAGAAAATGGTCTCAGCACGCACTATCTCGCACGTGGAGGGACGAGCAAGTGCATGAACACACACAGAATATAATACACAATAACAAACCTAACTGGAAAATAAACACTTATCAGAAGACTTGAGCCAGGACCTCCTGGAATCAAAGCTTTTAATACCATGTTAAGTCATTAATTGTTTAAAGAGCTTAAGCTACTAGAAAATGGGGCTAACTATGTATATCAAGCTATCAAACAAAAGTATATACAACAGGGAGAAGGATGAGCTAATCTTTGGAGAGAGAGAAAAGACAAATAGTGAAACCTGAAAGTAAAAACGAAAATAAGATAACTAAAAAACAAATAGAAAAATAAATTGGCTTAAACAATACAAGTACCTTTTAAATTCTTTCTTTGGTTAACAAGTTCATTGTGAACATATGTAATACATAAGACACCTCATCTAAAAGCCTTAAATATAACTAATTCCAAAGAATACCTAAGGGAAGAAAGAACATGTGTGATGAAGAGCAACAAACTACCTCTATAAGCAAGAGGCCTTTTTCAAGGGAAACTTGAAAAAATAAAGTGGCCACGCGGGTGTACATGTATAGGCTCCTATGCTATGCATAGAGAGCAAAGCAGACCATAGAGAACAAAACTGGAGTGTTCAATGATGCAATACCCCCACTGCTTAGAGACACAAATCATGGTCACAAATATCGATAACCATCATAGAGGCAATGAGCCAACGGGATTGCAACAATACCATCTTGGTGTCTGGTGATACCCAGTGATAGAACCACGAAAAAGGGTTGAAAAAGATTGAAAAAAAATAATAAAAAGTGGCATCATCTCTATAAAATAGCTAGAACACACCACTTAACACATATCACACTGTCTAAATGATTAATTGTTAATACATGCCTTACTGCAATTGTCTACTAATTCCATATTTTTTCTTTTTTAAGTCTATTAAATCACCAATTTTTTCAAAAACTTAAACTGTTAAGAAATGGGCCCAACAATGTGTATCAAGCTGCCCAACACTCCCATTCATATGCGAACCTATCTCACACGTGTAGAGGCGAACAAACTAAACTGGTACTGTGAGACCCCGTACCGTTTCATTTTTGATAAATATGCATATTCGGTGTTTTGACGCATTTTTGGTATTTTTGCTTTAATATGCTTCTATGCATTTCGATGCATGTTTTGGTTAAAATAAGCATGTGGAGTTGCTTCCCGGGGTTGTAGGGTGTTTTTGTGCGAATTTCAAAAATTCAACAAAAAAAAGATATTTTGAAAGCCTATAAATATCTGGAGTTAGATATTTTCAAAACATATTTTCAAAATTTAACTCCTAAGTTTTTTCTAAATTCTCTCTGCCTTCTCTCTAACTTCTCGGGGGTCCGGGGCTCGATTTTCAACGATCCAACAGCGGATCCTTGCTATTGGCATCGTGGTCTACGCATCCATCCGGACGGATTTTGATTTGGACGAAACTCGAATTTGCACGTAGATCGAGGCGTCGGGTTTTTGACCCAACAAAGTAGGATATCAGATTCTACTGCTGTATAAAGGTGTAATATGTAATCTTGCGCATTTCTACCGTTTAAAAACGCATGAAAATGTGATTTATGTTTTAGATCCGATTTTGGGTTAAAACTGTTTTTCGGCGTTTCGGTTGGATGAAATTGGGTGTTGCATGTTTTTTATGAGGGTTTGTGATAGCCTTGGGCTCGGGTATGCCTTTAGGTATCAAAACGGGTGTTTTTGAAGCTTGGTTTGAGGATTGG
>JAULJZ010000003.1:8935424-8945709 GCA_032270985.1 Heliamphora pulchella
AAAACACACAAACAAAACACGACCAAATAAATTACAAATGTAGTAGGGTACAATACCTGAACATCCATTGTGGAATATCCATACATCTTTTCCAATATCGACACACAAACATCATTCAGGCCCTGCTTACGAGCTATGTGGGCAAGCTTATTGACGTTCCATGCTTTGTCACGATAGCCAAGGTGATGAAGTTGTGGATTTGTGGTACCAAAATCCCTAAATGCATCAATAACTGCATTGTACATTTCATTCCTCCACTGGAGCAAATCATACCAAACAGTCAGATTGTCCCATTCATTAGGAATTCGAAGTCTCCAGGTCTCAAGGATGTCCTTGAGATCTGGATATAGGCCACCATGTACACCAACAACAGAACTTCCTGAAAGCTTGTTTCCGTTGGCAATGTCCATAATAATTCTGGTTGATTCTTGAACTTCCACTAGTTGTTGGAATTGCTGCAGAAGAGGAATTCTTGCATGAACAGACATTTCAGGTAATTGCCACCATTGTTCCAAAGCAAGATCAACACCTTTTCCCACAATGTTTTCAGCATCTCCTACGCCATTGGTATTCTTTTCATGAAGGGAAAAGTAGGCTTGAATAATACGAAGTTTTGGAGTCTCTTCAACTTGAGCCTTCGGAATTACATGATCTTTCAAATATGCCCAATCTGGCTGTTTCCAAAGACTGTCCAGTAGTATTTCATAATTCTCAACAAGTTTTCCAAAGTCTACTAATGCATCCCATTGACTAAGTTGACTAGCACAATAAAGCCACTGCTCTTCCCAAAGACACATCTCAGCCTTTGGTACTGTGTTGTTGTAAGTGCCTTGAGTGGCCTTAACCATGGCTTGGTAAAAGAGGCTTTGAGCACGCTGCCAGTAACCATGCTGAACAAGAGAAAGCCCAGTCCTAGTTTCTGCAGTGATCGACCGTTTCTTCCATAACCCACACCTCATATCTTCTTCATTGAGCAATCGATAAAGCTCAGCCAGAGACTCAGAGCACTTAGTGTCATTCAAGAATAACATGACATGACTTTCGAGCAAAGCCAATGCGATGTGCCATGCATTGTAAGTCTTCCCAATATATTTAATCAGCTCACTAGGCATCCGAGGCTGAGGATGGCTCAACTGAAGCCCTTCTAAAAGAGCCTGCACAACATTTGGTCTGCTTGCCTGCTGCTTCTTGTGATAATCTTTTGATAAGAGAGTTATCATTGGTTTAGCAAGTGCCGCCTGCTCCTCCTTGTGTAAGGTCAACCAGACAATGGGGAACACCAACACCCACAAATGATATGCAACATTCGCATCGGTATGTGCCAACTCTCTTAATGAAATAATGAGATCAGCCACCTACCAGAGAACAAAAGTAACTCTTAATCATATACTGGAACAGTGATCCTAAATTCAACAAGTAGCACTGAAGATGGTCAATCAGGTAATTCCCATATAGATCACATAAAAGAGAACTTCTAAATTACATAGGTGGTGTGGCATCTTTTAAATGTTCAAAGTACCAATGAAGCAAAAAGGGGAAAAATCAAGGAAAAAGTCACGTGACATTTAAAAATGAATCAATCAATTTGCTAACTAACCAACAGTGTTCAACAAAACACAAGCACACATAGAACATGCATATAACTGGTACCCCATCTAGGCCATGTGCCCGACCACTTTATTTTGAATTGCACAACCAAAACATTTTCCTGAGCAATATCAAGAAGATTTGCACCTGTTAATCCAGAAAACTGTTCAAAAGTTTTTTTTTAAAAAAAAAAAACCTGAAGTCGGCTCATCTCATTCAGAAATTGTGAATGCTTCGATACAAGGCTCTCAAATGTTAGAGGAGCTTCCTCAGAACTTTCTGGAACATCAGTAACCATGGGCTGCATCCCAGAAGAATCTGGAAGAGAGCCAGAAACCACTACTGGTCGGAGCCTGGCAGAGTTTGGAGCAAGTGTAATAGGTTTATCCTCGACTAAGATGGCAAGAAGAAGGTCTAGTCCTTGTTTGAGCCAGAAGAAATCACTCAAAGCTTCCCAGTCCTGAATTTGGATTATGTACTGCAGTCTTGTGAACAACGTTTTCCCAAGAGATTCATGATAAAGAGAGAAAAACTTCATCCTCATTTCTGGGTCTTTGGCCCTTAAACCAAGCAAAAATTGTCTCTCGACCTTCATAAATACTTCTTGCCGTAGGGAGAGGGGGTATCTGTACAGCAGTTAAATCAATAATACTGATATCAAGATCAAAGTGCTAACACAAAATAAACTCGAACCATATAACTTACTTATTTGAATCAGCACAAAGTCCATAAAGAAGTTGAAGATATCTCCCGTCCCACTCTTCTAGAGCACTTGGAGAGAAGTTCTGCCTATCAATTTGTGAAAGCTTCTGAAGAAAAGAAACTACTTCCTTTGGAGCAAGGAAAGAACTTGATCCAACAGGCATTCCAGGCTTACTAAAGTCATACTCTATCCACCCCTTTATTACATCAAGTATGCAAAGAAGCACAGTAGCATCAGTGCCCTTCTCAGAGAGCAAGTTATTCAGGACTTGAGTTATAGATCGTTTGCACTCTTGAACAAGCATCACCCTTTCACTAATAAGTCTCAACACAGATTTAAGGTTAGCAATGATGCCACCAACATCAGCACCTTGGCGAGAAGATGTCACTGCAGAATCAGGATCCGTTCTTTGACCCTGGAAGGAAGAACAGAGGTACATGAATTTCAAGAATATGACAACGTAGAAAAGTTTGATACCAATCAGTACCAGTTGCAGAAGGGCAAGATATGACTATAATATGTTTAAGGTCAGAAACTAAGGCCATTTCACGAGGTAATCCCGTCTATCCCTCCATTGAGGTACAATCCATTCACGAAACTACAGTGATTTTCTCTAATAGTCCACCAATATTTGTAGCGAAGCAAAACTACTTCAAACACTAGAAAGAAAAGCAAAGACAAAGCTATAGAATCAATAAAAGATGAACATATCAAGCTAGATGACTACAACACTGTAATAGGAGATGGTATAACAGATAAACCCCGGATCAGGCACTTCAAAGTCAAACTGTCCATCTTGGGAGGAGCCCCATGCTGGAGAAGAACTTCATTGATACATTGCACAGTGTAAACTTATCTACATCTTTTCAAGTTATGACTACTGGTTGTCACATCATACAAACTCTGGCTTGAACCAGCATAAATTTTTACAGACTTCTTTTGCACATTTCTTGACTGATAAAAAAAACAAAAAAGTGATACCTAGCAATACTGACCATTAACTAGATCGGCCTTTGTCACTGAAAACATAGACGAGATCTCACTTCCACTATTCCATTATTGCAGTTCATATGGTCAAATGCCAACTGTTCAATGCCATGGATCTAGGCAATCTTACCTTATCCAAAAAGGGGGAAAAAGCCAAGAAGGCAATCTTTATCACGGGAGCTAAAGAACAGAGAAAGAACAAACAATGTACCTGTCTGGCATAAGAACCAGTTGTCAATCCCATATCTCGTGCCAGACGTTGAAGGACACGAACCAAGTGGAAAGGATCGATGAAGTTCTTCTGCACCTCGGCCAATGTTTTGATGACATATAGCACAAAGCTAATTGTGTTAGCAGAGCTATCCTCCCCAGATGTTTGTGGAGCCGTAACAGCAGCAAGGTGCTTCTGAATGAGCTCCTCAACTTTTTGATACAATATCTTTACATCTTGTGGTGTACTCGCTGCGTCTAGAGGAAAAGCAACAAAGACCATCTTCAACAAAGAACACAATGACTTTCCAGCATCTAACATTTTATACTTGAAACAGGGTTCAAGAATCTGCAAAACATGTGACAGTTATATGATGACTAAAAATTCAGCCTACAGCAGACTAACACACAAAATAAAGGTTCTTAAAAAGATATACATACTTGAGAAATCTGGTTGATGTTATTTCTGATGAATAAATGTGGCTGCTTCTCCAGAACCTTGTTCATGACATCCAAGCCCTGTGCAAGAGCTGTGGACGGGTCCTTCGATTGAGTTGGTTGAATACTGCCCAGCAACTTCTCTAGATAGTTGAACTTGACATTTGCATTCGGCCACACCTCCAAAGCTTGTGATAGGAGATCTAAAGCATGTTTGTACATTTGACTTGCTTCCTTATCCTTGGGCTCTATGACCAATGCCACCTATTTCAGGTTCCAATGCTTACTTTATCATATGTTTTTTAACAAAAGATACTCATAGCAAACTGAACATAGACTTATACATAAGTCAACCAGCACATAATCCAGAACAAGTAAAAACAATATTGAGATCAACAAGGAATAGAAAAAATATAACTTATCAAAACAAAAAAATAAACAAAAAACAAACAAAACCAAGCCAAGCCTTTGTCCCAATCAATTGGGGTTGACTACAGGAATTCTTTTACGCCATTATCCTCTATTAAGATTTATATCTTTAATTAGTTTCAATAAATTCATATCTTTTCTTAACACAGCATCATATGTCAATTTAGCTCTACCATTTTTCCCTAGTGTTTCCATTATCTATGATCACGTCGTTTTTCTTTATTACTGCACCAATTGATCTACTGTATGTGTCTAAACTACGTGAATCTATTCTCTGAACTTGTCCTCAATTAGTGTAACCTCTACCATTCCATGAATCTTTTCATTCTTAATTTTATCTTCTCTAGTTTTATCACACATCTACCTTAACATTATCATTTCAGCAACACTTATTTTATTTATGTGATCTTTCTTAATAGCCCAACATTCTATCCCAAGCAACCCTCCACTTGAAACTATCAACTTTAATTCTATAGGTTACATTATTTGCAATATCTCCATCTTTGTTTATAATCAAACTTGGATAACGAAAATATTCACTATAGGTATCTCTTGGTTTTGAATATTTACTTTTATATTATTAATATTCTTATTACTGCTAAAATTACAGTCCATATATTCAATTTTCTTCTTACCTACTCGAAACCCTTTTGACTCCAAAGTTTCTCTCTACATTTCTAATTTAGCGTTAACTCCACTTATAGTCTTATCCAATAAGACAATATTTTCAGCGAACAACATATACCATGGAATATCATCCTAAATGTGTCTAGTTAGTTACGACTGTAGCTTACATTAAATGACCTTTTTAAGAGCAGCTACTTGGTAAAGTGATGATTCAAAGTAGTTAATTGGTATCCCTAGTGTTCAAGCAACCATTCATTCCCCATTTAATGGATTGATTTATACCATAAATATTGAAGGAAATCATAGCGCCCTAAGCCATGTGCATAGCCTTTGCATTGTAAATGGTAATTCATCTAACAATTACATTCATAGTGCTGCCTCGACTTTAAGGCAGTTATGCCAAAGACAACAAATACCCATGTCAAACACTGGCACTTACACTCTATTGTCTGCAAAATAATGGAAATTTATTTTTCATTTGATCATAAATTAGATTGATTTTACCAAGCCAAGTACGAATATGTTCTACTTCCTGGATGTGTATATACAAATTTCAAATTTTCTTCCCTTTTATGATGGGTTCGGAAACAAAAATGCATTCACATGCATGCAGTGGTGTTTGCACTCTCTCTCTTTCTAAACAAGCATGAAGTAATAGACGTTTTACCAATCCACACATACTCTTTCTTTCTTCAAGAGTAGTAGATGCAACGGGAGTATTGCCAGTTTGCTAAGATACAATCTATGAAAATACAACATTACACTGCACGATTTACACATTTAAACGCAATTCAACTCAACAAGCTTTTGTCCCAATTACTTCGGTCTGCCATAGGAAACCATTTCCTCCAATTGATTCAATTCAAATCATATAGTTAGTTAAGGATAATCATGCCTTTTCTTATCACCTCAACCCATTTATTCTTGACCACCCTCCATTTCTTATACCACCCTCATGGATCAAATCACTCACTTCTTCCCAACACATTAACGGGTCAATGAGACACATGTCCAGGCCATCTAAATGATCTCTTATTTTATATTTATTTAGTGCACTTCTAACTTATTTCTAAAGCATTCATTTCTTATTATCATTTCTTGGCACACCCCTCATCCATCTCAACATTTTCATTTCATCAATTCTCATTATCTTAATGTGTTTTTACTAAATCCCACAACATTCGGCTCCATATACAAAAGCAAGTCCTATAAGATTTCACAACACTCATGATGTCCTCCTCCATGTTCCATCCCCTCTAATTCTGCGTGTTATATCCTTCTCAATCTCTCAATCAACCATAGCTATGAATACAAATATGGCATGGAAAGTGTTAATGTTTCCGCTCTATTAAGATTTGCACTGAAGTAAAGAAAATAATAAACTTGAATGACAATTCCATAAATGACAATCTATGAGTCTGAGAACTATCAAACAGATAGGTGTAAGTAAAAAGGAACTCAAGAATGGGTAAACACATAATATAAACTACAGATTCAAACATTTGGTAAAATGCCTTCATATATTTAAGCACTGCAACAGGAAGCCTACCTCATCAAAATATTTCACTTAGAATTGAGGGGAAATAAGTAGGGAGGATGCGGACAAAAAGAAAGAGAAGAAATAGAAGAAAGAAAGAAAGGGAAAAGTCCTTACTCGTATGAGAAAATTGATGATCATTTCCTCCATTGCTGCATTAGGCTTAAACTCTTCATCAGGTTGGCCAGCAGATCCGGGGGTCTCTATGTTCGGAATTGATGAAGCACCACCAGGTGACATGACACCAAGGGTTTGAAGACCGGGTTCAACCTTTACTCGCTTACTTGGATCTTCTGCAAAAGTAGATCCATCCACTTGACGCTTAGGATCAACACCGGTGGACCCATGGATGGGACCATCACTATTCTGGTAAGAGATGTCACTGCCACTCACTATTTTCATTTCATTCTGCCTTTGCCTTTCCCAACCGACAACCAACCCAGCAAGTTCAATGGCAAGACGCCTGTTCTCTGCTGTAGTAGTATATGGCAATCCAAGGCGACTTAGAGAATTTACCATCTGAGGTACAAACTGTGCTCTGCAGCTGTAAAAGAGATCTGAATGGCGAACAATGAGCTGGAAAATGTGGATCAAATTAGGAATTGAGTGACCTTCCTCAACCAGAATCTTTTTCGTGTAACGTATCCAAATAGGCATACGGGAATCACCAAGAGGCAGTCTTCGCGGAAGTGCTGGCATTAGTATATCTAGGGCTTGCTTGACCAACATTTTATTTTCTGGCTGGCAAGTTCTGAGAAGTGCAACAAACACCTGTAATTACAACTTGCAGTCAGGATCAATGCTTTATTTGATGCAATATTAAAACTGAATGATGTCACATATATAGATAAACAATTATAGGTACCTTTAAAAATTGCCCAACAAATCTAGAAAGGCAAAACTAAAGAATGAAATAAATATAAATCCAACACTACCAAGTAGGAAAGAACTAATAAAAAAATAGTATATTTCCCAGAAACTGATCTAGAACAAGACACATTTAATGAAGCTGAAGCTTTTTAATACCACTAATAATTTGTTTTCTCCTTAACGGTAATATAAAATAGAATAGCAACCCCACCTTCAATCACAGCAAATATGATCTAACAAATTTTACCTAGCACATTGGCAATTGATGCCTGTGGAAACTTGGGCCATAAGTTTTTTTTGATTCATTTTAAATTTCCAGGAGAAGATATATTGATATAATTAGAAAGAGACAACAAAAATAATTCAACAAACAAGAATCCCAACTGAGTAAGCAGCAGGAAATTATAGCATAAAACATCAACAGCATACATAGAATGCCTTTTGAAGAATAGATAAGACTAATAAGCATCCCAATATGCTTATTTTCCATTTTTCAGTGTAGGTCTGAATATGCAGAAAATTACTCTTGTTGTCAAGCATTTGACAATACCACCAATGACCTCCAACCAAATGTCACTAAAGAGCACACCCTACTTTTGGACTTGTGTTTGTGAAAATCATTGATGGTCCATAAGGCAAAAATGGATCTCAACAACAAATCTTAATTTCCAACCTCCATGCAAGTGACCTAGTTAGAATGAACATAATCAAGAAATAGAAAAGGTAATTAAGTGAGAGTTCAATTAACTATTAGAAACAAAATCTTGGTTTTCATGATAGGTCTAAGTTAGACATTTCAGAGTTCAGGGTATGATGTAAAATGTTTTGGAAATTAACTTAGGCACTAATGAAGGCACTACTGAAGGGATCGCTTGGTGTGGGCAGACAACTCAAGAATAGCGTTCGTACCAGCAGTTTCACTACACACACCACCGGCGTGCCAAGGGTACCAGTGCCAAAACACCTTAATCCCAGGTTGGGAGCAGGACCTAGGGATCCACTCGAGATTGCCAGAAGATTAATGAATTGGAGGCTAGAGTTGGCATCATCAATGTTGTTTGGCCGAACCATGAGGTTGACCCCACCTTGACCACTTTAGGACAAAAGGGGTGAGACCATTCCAACTTGACCAATCGGACACCTTCAAGTACGTATCATGGGGGCATTGATGTATCGCAACTACGTCTTGATGCAGGTACCAAGACCGTCAGAAATCAATATACGTTTATGTGTTGCCCTTCTACTTAGTCCTCTAACTCTAACCTTTCCTCGACCAACTACCCTTCGAATTCCGATTTATATGACCTCTAGGCGGTACAAAGTACACCTCTTCCATAGAGACAGGTAGTAACTTAAGCTTTAAAAGTCTGTTCTTGGGGGGAGCCCTCTTATCCATCAACGAAAAGATCCCCATGTGTAGCGTGATAAGGAATCCTAGAAAAGATTGGTCCCACGAAGATCTCTACGTGCTTGTCCAATCTAGGACAAGTGAGATCTTCCGGTCTACGTGCGGGAGAGCAGTTCAAACAAAGAAGAGTTTGGTTCAGTCTGAATTCAGGCACGGTTCGTCCGTCTACTACTAGGGGCGGGAATGACACCAAGTGAGAGTGCCACTATGCCATGTTGCTCTGCTGCGGCCACCCCGTGACTATGTATTAGAAAACCATGTGTCAAAACTCAGAAAAGTCGAATCAGGGGAGACAAGCCACATGGTACATCCAAACTATCGCCCTTTATCTATTCAGCCTATCTAAAGGGCACTTCTCATTTATTACACAAAACAATTAATGTCATTGTCTTATGGTTATTGCTGCCATCCTCGTCTTACCCGAAAGTCGCCAACTCTCACCTCCTTCCTCCTTCAGTGACTCTTGAGCTAAGTTGAGTTCCTTAATTTTTCCAAACCACCCATCAGTCCATAAATTATCCACACTCAAGTTTGCTCAGCTTAGGCACTAATGAGTTAGTAACGCTGAGCAATCCCTTCGTTAGTGCCCATAAGAGGAAGAAAAGGGCACTAATGAAGGGGTTGTTCAGTTTTAATTCACTCAAGTTTGACGTTGAGAGCAAGTTGCTCTCATTGGGAACTCTAAAATGATCAATTATCATAAATTTAGAAATTAAGTGTCAACAAAAGTTGATTTCACATAACCTCTAGAGAGGGTGGAGGTGTTTCAAATGATTGCAAATATGCACATTTGAAAAATAAGAACCCCTTTGAATCATTGCTAAACAACACCAGATAAAATGCAACCATTGTATTGTATACAGAACATAATCCACATCTCAAAATCAACTCAACAAACCTTAATCCAATCACTTGGGCAAGCTAGCTGGATATACTTACCTCTAGGGTTTTTTATCCGCAACAAAAGAAATATTATTAATATCAAAAGAGAAAATTTCAATAGAATCTTGCACCAAGAAGTAACCCAAAAGGATTAACAAAAATACGAAAACAAGACTACATACACGCACCTCTCCAATCTCTAGAAATGGAAATTAATGGAATTCCCTTAAAATGGGAAAATACAGATGCCCAAAAAGACAAGTGCTGACAAAATTTATCCCATAAAGACAAAGTTCTCACCTTATCTCAAAAATCCTTGTGTTTATTCCCAACCAAATTATGCAGTCAAGAGAACAAATAATACAATTCCACAAAGCTTTTTTCAAAAAAAAAAAAAAACCATTTCAGTTTCTCACACAAAGACGGTACTGTATGTCTGATAAGTTTCTGTTTTGCAAATGAAGACAGGAGAAAAAAGAACTAACACCTTTCCTCCAAATGGCACGAAATAGAAGCTAAGAGAATGATCATCTCCAGGGGGGGGGGGGGGGGGGGGGGGGGGGGGGGGGGGGGGGGGGGGGGGGGGGGGGGGGGGGGGGGGGGGGGG
>JAULJZ010000003.1:8945809-8963056 GCA_032270985.1 Heliamphora pulchella
TTGAGCCCTGAAAAACTGTAAAAGAAGTTAGGAATGCAAAATCATCAAAAGGAGAGAACCAGATAATTCGTACCAATCCCCAATGCAAAGGAAACTAACAGGAGTCCGGTGTCTCATAAGTGCATCTCAAGAAGATGCTGAGAGAGAAATATTTTCTTCTTGTATAACAGTGCCACCTCACGTGTGAACAATGCAGTAGCACAAGTTTGAACATTATCAGTATTTCCAAAAAATACCTTTTTTCTGCCGCACAGAATAACCCTCACTTCCAAATAATAAGTAGATGGAACACTGGCACCAGTAAGGTAGCAACTTCAACATGGGAATGAAGTTAACAAGAAAACAATAATTCGAAAGGAAGAAATACTACAATGAATTTTCCCCGACAACTGCTACAAACCAAATCCTAGATCGTAAGCAAGCATCACAAGTAAAATGCCGAGAGAAAAGGGCTAGGGAATTCTACATACATACTCGAAATGGATAGTGCCACAAGGTACTGAACAAGCAGGAAAATCAAGTTAGAATCGAATCGTCAAACTTCCATTTGGTAAAATGGTAGCATTTACATTTTTAGCAAGTGACATCCGTTTCCGAGTGCTTTGGGGAAAGCACAGAATGTTCAAGATCATGTATTCGTTGATTGAGGCAATGGGATGCAAAAAGCTATTCATGGATCGGAAACTTAAGTTGACAAAGTTCACCATGTTTGTGATGAGGACACAGAAATGCAAGATAGAATAACTCAACAAACAATAAAGAAGAAATGAAGTTTATATAGTTTCTTGGGCTACCGGCTAGTATATGCATTACGGTACCTGGAGAATAATTTTTTCCGGGGCTTGATATGCTTCTAAGAAGTGGCAAACATTAACAAATGCCCACTGTTTACTGGCACTATCTTCACGTTTAAGATGATTCCAGCCAAACTTGATGAGTTCTTTCCTATGATGAACAAGGTCACTCTGAAGATACTTAAGTAGCAAAGTGGCAAGCTGTAAAAGTTCTATCCTCAAAGGCTCATCATAATCAGCAGAAACCTGTGGAAAAATAAATATTACGTTCAGAAACAAAAAATGATTGGAAAGGGATGAAACAATAATAGTTAACATAACATCCATGGATAACCTCTTCTGGAGGATCAAGAAGCTTGTCAACAATAGTTTTTATAATAGCAGTGTCAACCACCTCCCAACTCTGGCCAGTCTGAAAGGCATGAGCTAACATTGGAAGGATTAGCATTTGCATGACAACCACCAAATGATCATGGCCTAACTGTTTTGATTGGAAAAGGTTCAGAAAATGAAGCAGAAGTGTTTTCTTCATGATGGGTGCATAACCCTCAGAAACCTGAGATACAACAAGATAATCAGAAGCATGTAAAATAGAACGTGAATAAAGAAATAAATGCAACAAAATGTATACAGGAACATTTTTCTTCTTTAAAAAAATGTGTTATCCTTGAATAAACATACCTCAATAATATAGAACTCTTTCAGGAAAGTAAAATCAATGCGAGTTCGGAACAAGAAGATGGAGAGGATATCAAAGAGAACATTCACTTCTGTTTTATCATGTCGTAAGTAGTTTAGAAAGCATTTGACAAGCCATTTGCTTTCTTTCACCTGCATTTTATTAGTCATATTGTGAAGCATACAATTTGCAACATGAACACAAAAAGGTGCAGCAAAATTTATGACCTCTTAAAAAATTTATGGCAAGAACCAGCATAAGAATCTAAGCAATGTTTCCATAATAACAGCATGTACTGGCAGGCAGAATTTATGATTCCATTTATTTTATATAGGCAATTTGACAAGACTCAAACTCGAGTATTCTGATTGGAGGTAGTGGCAGTGCAAAGATTTTGGCTTGGGTTAACAGTAATCCAAAGCAATCTGCCCAAGCTTGACCAAATCAGGTCTTCAGCCAAAACCTTTATTTTTGGGTTTATTACGTTAATTTTCTGTTATCTTTTTTATTTTTGTTTTAGTTTCTGAACATAATGATCATCACCATTTAGTTTGATAATAATAAATATTGTAGAACACGAATATTTCTGGTGAGGGGAGAAAGAAATATATATAAATATATAAATTTATTGCATCAAAATAAAAAAAAACAATATAAATTTTGAAATATTAAACTCAAAGCAATGATAAATAAAACATAAAACTCAAAAGGAATGACAAAACTTAAAATATGAAATATAAAACTGGAACGTTGTAAGAAGATCATAAAATCATTTACATACACTCATAACATCTTATGAGTAAAAGAATAATACAAAAAAAGAGAGGGTAGGGAAAAAATTAGAGAAATAATATGATATATTATCATATGACTTTTTTCCATGAGTGACATATAGGGGGGACTTTACGGCTAACTAAGCATTTAAAGGATGCAAATCGCACAGTTTCAGTAAAATAAAGGGAGAAAAAGGAGGGCATATATAAACTTTCAGAGGAGGCAAATTGAAACAAACTTTCATTAACACTGGAAGACAATAATCCATCAGTATTTTCAAAATAAAAGAAAACATGTACAGGAAACATAAAATAAGCATAAAGCACCTTTATCAATGATAAATGAGCAAACTATGCTAACATATAAAACTGAGAAATGCAATGAAAATATTAAGTAACCAAAACTATGGAACTATTACAACATTCTGGAATGAAAGAACTTAAACAAAGCGGCCCAAGAGAATAAGATTCCACATTACCATAAATATGGAAGACATGTTTTAATATCATAGTTCGGAAGCAAAGGGGTTTTCTTTTTCCCCTCTAATTTTGGGTGTTGTGCACAGGGGAGGGAGGGTGGAGCAGTTGCTGGTGGACAGTTCATCCATCAGCTATGATACCAGCGAACACAGTTGACGACAAACCGATGGCACAAGCTGAGGGTATAGAATCCAATATGCTAAACATTAATAATCAGAAGAATGAGTAAAAAATGGCCCCTGTTATAGAAACTTTATAAACATTTTTTCCTGAATTTGTACATAAGACCTGTAAACTTATTCCATTCTCAATTATATTCCTCCCTGTGATTCCACCAAAGGAACATGGTAAGAAAGACAAGCGGATCCCACAAATGCATGTTTGCATCTAAACAGTTGTTTCATCAACACACCATGTCCATGTTGAAGCGCAACACCTGTTTAAGTGAAGCCATACAGATATCTTTTATTAATCGGCAAAGCCCTACACAAACCTATTACCTAACAACCTTCAATTTCATAAAACCTGTTAAGTATGCCTAAACATCATGTTTGACCAGAAAAAAGGGTGTTGCACGAAACTAATAGGGAATTGTTAGGCTGTTAGTGAACTGTATCACTTATATATATCCCATCTACGGCGGTGCCACAACCTACCAACAACTTGAAAAAGAAAACAGAAAAGGCAGTTGCAAAATAGAGGCGAGAAGTTCAGGCCAAAGAAAAAGAAAAATTAATGATGTTAACAGAAAGGTAATTTAACATAGAAAACAATACAAAAAGGAAACACGTAAACAAAGAAAGTATGTCTTACAAACAGGAATTAGAAAACGGGCAAAAATGAATAAAAATGTATGTCATAAATCAAAAATACTATATCAATAAGGTAAAAGGCATAGATGTATTTTCTGGAGGTACATAATAGATGCTAACCAATAATGTAACCCACGTGGCATACAAGAGATAAGACCTAATAATTGACCCACATGGAAGATAGAAAACATTAGGATTGTAGTAGTTTTTCAGTTTAAAGCAAAAGCAGTTCAAAGTTTCTAACTTGTACCTCGACAGCCATCAAACTTACTTGAATTAAGTTCAGTTCCTGTTCATTTTGCAAACGGGCCATTCGTGCAGATGACTTCCACAGAAGTACTAATGTATCAAAGACGATACGATTAGTTTGTAACCATCCAGGCATCAGTTTAACCAAAGTTTTAATAAGAGCAAGTCCCTGAAAATAAGCATCCGACGTTGCACCAGAGGTTGCCGAAGGTGGATTAGAACTTTCAGGTAAAGGAGTAACAACACCTTCCTCACCCATTAATGCTGCTGGAGGAGTTAAATTTCCCTGAGCAGTTGAAGCATCAGATTTTGGTACAAATTCAGGAAAGACACTTGCAAGTATTTTCTCTGGTGACTTTGCAAGTTCTTCTCTCAAGGTTTGGCCAGCATCGGATCGAATTATATACATAAACCTGGATTTGGTGCCAATAAAATTTAAAAATGAAAGGAAAACAAAAACAGGATGTAAATGATCAAATTTACATGTCAATTATGGATTTTCATCATCCACGCATCTTATCCTTACCGTCTAAAGTACTTGGGCTGACACAATCGAGCGAGAAAATAGTCAACTGCAGCTACTGGATAACGATTCAGAAATTTTGTGAGTGGGAGGCGATATGGACTATTAATCTCACTATAAAATTGTCCTGGGGGAAGAGCTGTTTCTAAATCAATAGTTAATGTTACAAGCTCGTCAAGAAACTTCCCAGCAGCAGAAGGAAGCAAGTGGAATAGCTCAATAATAGCTGCACAGAAAATAAATTAATACAATCAATAGCTCTGTGTGTTACTCTGTGCTTTTGTATGCGCTTATGTAGGCAACTGTGGCAGTATAAAACAGGAAAAGAAAAACGGAAAAAAAAAAAAACAAGTTGACTCACCAGCGGCTATTTTCGGCTCTTCACCAGCCTTCCACGACTTCTGGCACTGTGCTAGTTTTTCGGGTTCCAACCATTTCTTAAGGTGCTCTAACAATTTACCGCCCAATGTAACATTAAACCAGTTGGACAGAAGTTCCAGCAACCGAGCCAGACCCTGAAGAAGAGGCATGCTGAGGTTTTTGGTATGTGCCAAGTTCACTAATATGGGTCTCAGGCTGCTCTGAAGAAGTTCTTTAGGCATCCTTTGCTGCAAAATGACCTGGAAAATTAACATATAAAATACACAAGTAAGATTAAATCTGGGAAAGCAAATAAAAATGCATAAATGAATGATAATGAGAAAGAAAAAAAGAAACTGAAGTTTATTCTCGTGTCTCAGACCAATAAGCCAATAAGCCAGCTTATAGAGAGAACCACTGTAGCGACCCAAGTGACCCAAATGGACTACCGACCTGGTAACTTGAAGGAGGAGTCTAACAACACGGTCTAGAAGCTTAAAGCCAAGCTATTATTAGTAGCTCACATATTTCTATATATATCAAGCTTAAACCCTAGCTATTAATAGTAGATCACATGTTTCTATATATATCAAACTAATATATTTTTTATCCGGATACCACGACCACCACCGAGTTTGTCTACTCAATAGAAACTTAAATTAATCGGATAACCCATCGTGGGGCAAACTGACATTTCCTATACAATCAATCATAATTTTCAACCACCAATAAAACAGATGATGAAAATCACCAGTCAAATCCACTAACTAATATGCTAGAACAACTAAACAAGATAACAACCAATCAGAAGGCACGACACAGTAATACAGGGAACATTACACGACAATAATCAAGAAAAAACATAATCCCAACAAAACCTGTCGTAGGCCCTCCTTGGCAACAGCTACAATTTCAGGTGTTCTGCTTGTCAAGGACTTAAAGAACATTGAAATAATCTTTGCACGCAATTCGGAATGGTTTTGTGTTTTGAAATCCGTCCATGCCATTGCTGTACATAATAGCTCAATGCAAGCTGTACGAAGTTTATTTAATGATGTGGCCACTTTTGGGTTCATGAACTTCACAACCCACACAGTTTCATCAGCCTCGGCAATTTGCAGTGCTTCTTGCAGGAAATTGACAAGTTCTTGAGTCAATTTAAGAAGAGGGGGCCTCAAGGCCAAGCAGAAATTCAAAGCAGTAACCGTTCCAACCTAGTTGACAGAAAAGTCAGTAATGGAAGTCAACAAACTGTATACACAACCATGAGCAACATAACTCTCCTGTTGATCAACAGTCTTTGACGTACAAAAGAAAATCAACCAAACTGCATATACAATCATGAGCAACATAACTTACCTGTTGATCAACAGTCTTTAACCGGAGGGGGCGCACTATAAGAGGCTGAAGTAAAGGTTGATACAATGGCTCAAGCAATTCAGACACCTCACTGCCCGTTCTACTAGCTAAAAGTGCCAAACAGGACTGCACAATCTTTCTCACATTAATGGAAGCATTAGGATTGAACAATTCAGTTGCAAGAAACTCAACAACTCCTTGAAAACTTTGTCTGCGGGCTTCACTGTTTGCATCATCAGCATTATTCACCACGCGAAGAACCTGTGTGAGCACCTGACTAGTTTCTTCCTGCTCTTTGCTAGCATAAATAGGAAGCCTCTTAAGAACATATACAAGCCCCCTAACAATCCTGACTTGAAACACGCATAGAGTTTCAACGGTGACCTTTCCAACCAAAGCCCCAAGTCCCATAACCCCTCCAATTTGTGCTTGCCAAGTACTTCCATAGCAACAATGCAAGAGGCGAGGTAGAAGCTGCTCAAAAACTGGAATATGGACACTTGGAGGTGGTGAATATACAGGACTCATTGACGGACTAGAGACAATCATCGGAGTAACAGGACCTCCTCTTGACATTAGCACGTCAGCATGTTTTGAGCGAGCAAGGAAAAGAAGTGTTTCAGCAAACACATTGAGTGCACTAAGAGCAGCTTTAGCATGGAGCCTGTTTTCATCTGCTAAAACGTCCACTAGTGCATCTAAAAATATCAAAGGGTCCAACTTTTTCAGATCAGAACAAGTACTATTTCTTGCCTTGGAACTGACACTGGCATTTGATGAAAGCATGGAACCTGCAAGCGGAGTAATTGAACCTGAAGTACTGTCTAAGGAATGTTCTATGTGAAATACCATAGCGAAATGGCGGCAAACATTAACAACAAATTCATCTTTAGAGCCGTGTAAATCAGGTTCTGCACTAGCAGCAATGATGGTCATTAAGAGAATCTTGAAAACTGATTTTTCTGCCATAAGTTGTGTCTTTGTCTTCACACCAAGGTCAGCCTGCAAAAATTATTGTTAATCATTATGGTAGGAATTATTATCATAAGAAATTCCACTTGTTGGTAACTAATTAGAACTAGACTGAGAAACGAAGATCAACAACAAGGGAAAATAAAATTACTGAAATGAATTTAATATCTAAAATTTAGCAAAAATTACCACTTCAACATTAACTAAAGGACAGAAAGAAATTAACTAGGAAATGATTCAGTAACAAACATGATTTGAACATCGGGTGAAAGAAGTGAACCAGCAGAAAATCTTAACATTCAAAATTAAGCTGGTATGTCCAAAATAATTAAAGGACATGATCACATTAACAACAGATGCTCTTTCCACAATACAAGAAGCACCAGGTTATTAGCACACCAACCTTCATTTCCAATGTGTCAGATCGTCGCCAAGATGGATCTACTGGGGAAACTAAAGAAGTGGACAAATACTTAGGTATTAATCCTTCATTTGTTATATTTCCAGGCAAATTAAGCTGTGAGGATAAGCACACACGAAGGAACTTTAGAGCTTGTTTCCGATAAAAAGCTTCAACACTGCCATTCTTCTGCATGACTGCAGCTACAGCAAGATTTATACAGCGATCTAGAGGCACCAAAAATGGAGTTGAGGGCTCGAATGTAAGAATCAAGCGAAGCCCGTGCTCAGGGTTTTCCTTGCACTCAAGTGCAAGAGGCTCTTTGAGGAAGCGTCTGTTACGACCACCTAATTTGCCAAGGAGTTGCAATGATTTCCCACCGCATAGGTAGGGAGCTGGCCTCAGGTGAGACCATAATGCTAAAATAACCTCTGACATAACATTTGCCATACTTGGTTCCAAAAAATCCGGATTCAAGCTATCGATCCAAAACTCAAGTGTTCTTAAGCCTAAACTCACTAGATCATCATTTCCTTTAAGACAAAGAACCAGAGGCTTCATTAGGCGGGGAAGATGTGGTAACAATGAACTTAAACGTGCAGGCAGATTTAAACAAAGCTCCAGAAGAAGGTCCCTCATATCTTCCCCGGTAGGCCCCTCGAGCATAGCCAAGAGCATATTCAGGCAGGGTTGCAGTGTAGGAATCAAGTCCCGCAGTAGAAGTTCAAATTTGCCTCCAGCAAGTGCTCGAAACATCGTACGAAGGAGCTGTAAGAAACCAAGTGGCTTTTCAACTTCAGTAGCATTTTTCATGCAAGCTTCCATGATAACAGGCACATGAGGTTGCAAGATACGTTCACAGTCTGAAGGAGCCTTGGCAACAGCACCGAATAAAAACCAAAACAGATGCAAAACAAGTTTTGCCGCAGGTGAATCTGGATGCTTCAGAACATCAATTTTGCTGCTTACAAGGAAATTAACCAACACGTCTGCAAACGGCCTGAAGACCTTGGGGGCTTGTAAAAGGGTAGAAAATATGTGAACTAGCTGAGTGTTGCTAATCATGCATTCAAAAAGCTCAGGCATGCACAATGAGAACATGTCCATAAGATCTCGAGGTTCCATGATAGCCAAAATCTGTGAAAATAGATGGACCATTTCCCTCTCCTCATCCTTCTCCTTAAACAGGGCTAAGCAATGCACACCACTCTTCAAAACTCCAGAAGCTTTCAATACCTAACAAAAACAAAACTATGTTAATCATGCCAAGGGTATGTATCAGAGATTCAGAAATTATGATCGGATTTATACCTCGTCTTCTCTCATCCCTTTAAATGGTTGAGGCACCGATGAATTGGATGACGTTGGGCCAAGTACTTGTGGAGGTGTCCCATGTGTAGAAGGTGAAACCTAAACAAGAAGAAGGGCCACATGACTCATCAAAGAAGAAGAAGAAGAAGAAGAAGAGAGTTGAGAAACCTGTGAGCGGGGTAAATGTGCATGAGTGATACTCCAAATTATGGTCTTCATTCCTGAAGAAATATCCAGCCAAATATGTTTACAAAAAAAATAAATTAAGTAACAAGCAAAAAAAAAAACAAATATGATGAACAGCACATGAGATTAAGCAGCAGCTAAGGTTCCCAATTAGTTATAATCAATGACTATTAATAACTTTGAATAGGGGGAAAATAACAGAAGAGAGACAATTACCCATAACCAAGGTTCTAATCAGATTCTTACAATCACTGACTTCCTTCGAATGTTCCACAGGTACCTGCAAATTTAGAACTGCCTGCAACCACATTATGTGCAAAGATTAAAGAGGGAAATGAAAAAGAAACCACATCATCCTCCTTAAAAGGGGGGAAATGCGTTGAACTACTACATAATGAGAACCAAATTCATTAAGAAAACCGGAAAAAATGAAGTTACATTTAAAATTAAGTCACAAATCAAAAAGTGTGTGCAAAGCAACAAAAAAGGATGAAAATAAATATAAAATATAGATGTGTTTCAACTCCTATTGTATGATCCTAGATAAAGAAGAAGAAAAACTGTCTCATGAGCCAAACAAGGATCCATCACTGCAACTCTGAAAAAATCAAAAATGGGAAGTTAATGCTAACTCTGAAGAAACATCTACATATATCGACCTCTTCAGAAAAAAATGTCGATGCAAATCTATGAAAGCATAAGATTCAAAAAGATAAAGAAAATTGATAATATTTTCAAAACCCAACCTACCAGCGCCACAATGAACAGGAGATCAATAATCCGAACAACAAAAACTTAACTACATAACATCTTCAATTGTTTTCCACACTTTGAACACTTCATGAATTCAATAGGTAGAATAGGAAACAAATCCAAACACAGAGCTATGATACTTGATGAAGGCAGTGTAAAATAAAAAGTACATAAATAATTGACATCAAATTAAAGATGCAAACAATCCGCTAACTAATGGCAACAAATTAAAGATGCAAACAATCCACTAACTAGTGGTAATTCACATAAAAAAAATGTAAAAGTATACATTTTATTTGATTCTTGTACCATGCGAGGGAATAATAAAATCAATGAAATGAAATTCGATGACCTCACAAATGTAGAAATAAAAAGAAAAGAAGATCAGCATCTATTTTGAAGCTGAAATAATTCGAATATAAACATCAACAGCACATTATATTATCAAAATAACCTGCACGGGGAGTTCGAGCTTTGACCTCAAAGTGGATCGGTCTTTTCCTTCCTCTCCCTCTTCCAGTAGCTATTCCCAAAAATGTAAATCAAAACTAAAATTAAACAAAGCAGAATATCCATTTATATTACAAACGATGGAAAAGGGAAAATTGTACACTATTAGCAATAGCCATAAATGCGCAGATGTTATATAGTGAACCAGGAATGCACAAAATAAATTATACACTGTGGCCCACACACAGACAGAGAAAGAGAGAGACCAATGTTTAAGGGAGTCTAATAATTAGGAGGGGAATGGATGCAAGCAACAAGTTGTGAAGGCGACAACTTTTGAGAAGAAGAGACAAAAGGAAAGCCCATAACAAACAAAAGAAAAGCCCATGACAATAAATCAGAGTGGAACCAGTTGTTATACATTGGCACTACTAAGGCAATTCTAACTCCAGGTCCAGGTTGGAGAGGTCAACTTAGGCAACAAAAATGTGTTTCCTATTCATTCAGCAAATACAATATCTTCTAGAGAAAATTACAAAAAAGTATCAGTTTTTTACATCATGTTGCTCAACTTTTAAGATTTTCTGTTCAAGTGATCCATTTTACATTTCGAATTCATAAGACCCAGAAACCAGAAAACAGCAACCATAGTCGGATATTTAGGACGGGAGATCTCTTCACATACTTGTATGTGAATATATATTTTAATTTAAACCAGACTACTATCGAAAACATCATCAAACCCAATTACGCAATCAAGATACAGCAACAAATGAATATCAATCTTAATCTACAATAGATGGAATCAGAGCCAAACATATTCAGAAGACATAATAACGTAGGAGTGCAGGTAACACTCACAAATCGTGAACCCAAACTGAAGTTTGACAGCACTGATGGTTCTAATCTTTTAGTGCTGAATTTAACGGTATATCAGATGTGACAGAAGAAGTGCTAACAATATAAAGCTTTTTAGTGTTTGTATGGGTAACAAAGGTAGTGCTTCAAACATGAAAAGATAGCATTTTTGAGGTTGTCTAAGCACATTCTGTTCACCGTAAACAGTAACTGCAGCGGCATTGGGTTGTTTTTATGAACTAGAGTTGAAGACTGAATGGAAGAATGGCTTAGGTTTAGGAGTGAGCCAGTGAGGTTTAATGGTATGAAAAGTGAAACAAATCGTTTTTTGTGCTCCAAAACAATTAAAAATCTGAAGAACAAGAAGAAGAACAAGAAGAATGTCCATGAATCATTCCCAGAACCAGGTACAAAGATGAGAAACTGAGTGATGTGGTTGAAAAGGATACCCCCTATTGTTACTTGAAAGGCCATGGCAGTTCGTTTTGAATACAACTCAAAGGGGCAAAGACTAATCACACCTAGGATTAAAAGCGTGCCATAAATCCCAAAGAAGCCCCAAAAGGCTCTAATATTTCTCTAAAATTGGGCTCCATTAAATTAAATGGTATTATTAATTTGTTACACAAAATCTTAATTCTCAAATTAGAAATTCAAGCCCTATTCAAATTAGGAGATCTCTAAAAACCATATATAAAGACCCAGATATATGACTTTACCAGTACTAAAACTTCCTAACCCAAATATGGCATCAATTCCTAATTTGAGAATAAATAATTTTGAGTAATAATACCAGTTTAATCCTGCTAAAAACCGTACAGAAAGACTCCAATTCATTGGCTGTACCAGTAATAAGACCCATGGGCCATTACTCCAACATATGTCTATTTTTTTCCCCAACAAGTAAAGCAAAATCTATACAGTTTATACAAGCAAGCTAGAGGCCATCACCAAAACGTATAAATTCGACAAAAGAAAAGGAAGATTCCAAAAATTCCCTTAAAGCCAAAAATGAAAGCTATGAAGTAAAAACATCATGAATCTATGTTGTCATCTTCACATTGTCACGAGAATACCAACTCCTTTCCCTCCAAACAGTACACCCCAAGCACATAGGCGCAACCATCAAATCCTTTCACACCCACCCTATTTGAATAGTCCCCACCCTTTTTAAATGGTTCCCCTCTAGCACAACACTCATGTAACATACGGGAAATGGCCGGCAGAAACCACGGTCTAATGGGGTGGGTGGGGGGGAATAAAAAAAACAAACCCAATAACAACATTGCCACCTCACAATGGGTAAAAACTAACAAGTAATTTAAAAACTAATTTGGGAGCCAAAAACCCCTGCTATCCGAGCTTTCAATAAAAAGCATAGAAACAAGAGCAGCTGGGAATAAGCCCAGAGATCCTCCAAAACGAGAATGGAGGGATAACAAGACATGTCAGAAAATTCTGAAAGTTAAAGATATACCCCTAACTCTTATAAACAAAACAAAAAACAGATAAAGTTGGCCAAAACAACAATGTCCAACAGAGTGTAAGCCTCAATAAAGATGTTCCAGAAAAGAGTCACATATGCTTCAATTGCCTTATGAAATAAAATAATTCGCAATGTAACAGAAGATTTTACAAAGTGTTAAAATGATATCGTAAAGAAAATTCATACGGCGGTAACAGCATCTGCATTTTAATACCTGAGGAATTGTACGCTTAAAAGTATTAAATTTTCCCACAAAAGCATCCAAAATCCGTCCCTACAGTGAAACAACAAAGTAACTCCCAGGAAGAAAAATGAAAGTATCCGTAAATTCGTACATCAACTGTAGCCATAACTATTAGATTATGGTACAAGAGTAATTCAGAAATGCATATGAAACTCAAACCAGTAAAATCCGTGCTTCATCCATAGATGGCTGGTCGACACCTTTCTCAAAAATTGGTTCCACCTAAAACAAAAATGAAAAAAATAGATTAATATCTAATCCCGCACGTCAGACAGTTGTACCTGAAGGTTTAACATCAACATGCCAACTTCAGGGGGAACATAACTGGTACGATTATCAAGTTTGAGCACTCACTAGATTCAACATTAAGCGAGCACAAGTTGTATGAATACTGAGCGACAATGAAGCATCATGCATGTTACTAGAGAACAAGTAAATAATCCGTGATAACTGCAACACGACAATACAGGAGCATCAACCGTTAGAGATTTTATACAGAACCATAGCACACATAGCTAATCCATAAATATAAATGTGTTCCAAAGAACAAATACAAATAACTCAAATGGCAAATGATTGTTCATACATGCTTGTGCAATAACCCCTGGTGAAAATAATATATGACAGGATAAAATAGGTAAGGGTGGGAAAGAAGTGAAAAGGTGAAGTCCACCCAAAATTTACATCTGCATCATAACCAAAAAGTATGCATGAAAGCAAGGGTTGAGTTATCAAAGATCCCCGCCAATGTCTTTTATGCCGCCTAATAATGAAGCAAAGTCTATAAACAAATTCTTAGTTGTTAACGACATCCATTATGGAAATGGAAAACCAATTCAGGAAATTTCTCACACAGGTAGTCAGTTCGGACTTTCTTAATATTGAACTGTGACCAAGATCCCCCCTCCCCAAAAAAAAGTGCTATTTCCCCCCTTTTGTAGCTGAGCAAACTGATTTATTCTTTGTTACACATAATATTGTCACCACTTTGGTGTAGAGTTCTTTCGCAAATTGAGGTTTGGAGTTTCATTCTCTTTAGGCATATGAATGTTGCACTTGCATTTCTCGAGGGAAGATACTAAACATATCCCAGTGAAAATTGAAGCACGGACCTGAAGTCCAGATTGCACTTTTCCTCATAAAGCGCTTTGGGTGCCGCCAAACTGATGTTTTATACCTAAAGAAGCAGGGGTGCCGCCAAACGATCACTTCATAGTTTCGGTTGTTCTTGCCATCGGTTTTTCTGGTGTTTGTAGGCTGTACCATAAGTTTTGCAGTTAATCTGCTGGAAGAGTAGGGAGGCATTGGGAAAAGGAATCAAATGATGATGAAAATGGTTCTGTTCTATCTCATTAGGTGCATTTTGAAGGAGAAAAACCATTGGCCCTCTCAATGAGTGAAGATGCTACGCATGAAGGTAACAAAGAATATTTAAGATTTGTGCATAATTGGTCTTTAGAGATGGCAGACACATCTCGAGTTTTTTTTTTTTTTTTTATTGACTCTGTTTGATACCTTGGTGAGTATTGACTGAGTTTATAGTTTTATTTGGAATGTGCCCCTCTATACTCCATGTTTACTACGTTTTTGCCCCCGCCAGTGCTCATTTAAATAATTTTACATATCGACGAACAATTAGTTATCAGCACCAGCTTTTGCTCCATAAATTACAATGCTTCGTAGCAGATGTAATGTCACATACCGTTCATCAAGGTTAATCTCCTCACCTAAAAAAAGCATACTCAAAACTTTGAAGACAATGAGAAATCAAAAGAACTAGCAATAGGTGAGAATGCAGTGACGCCAGAAAGAAGAGGACTTAATAAACGTTTTAACGTCAAAAGGGAAAAACGAAGGAGAATGCATCGACAACAAAATCCTGAGCTTGCGAAATATACAAATAATATATAGAAACAGGCAACAGCCTACCAAAATCCAGATGAAATTTTTACTAATAGTGTAAAATTATAAACCAAAATTGATTAAATAAAAGAAAATAACATGGAAAAAAATCACCATGCACGTTGCATCCAACTTCTGGAAACCAACAACAAATGTCAATACACATGCCTAAAATTGCACAAAAGTGTCAATATCCTTACCTAAGAGGACAAAAAATATATTCAGCATAGCATGACATCGCATCTCAGGACAGGAAATACCTGTGACAAGGAGAGGTCCCCCCTAACATGATGAACAATCTCTGCTAGTAGACTATAAGCCAACGGCCTCAACGTCTCAAAACATGCTCTGCCAGTTCCCACTAGAACCCTAACATATTATAAATAAAAGTTTAACTAGTATTACACAAGAAACATTCAATGAAAGACCAAGAAACAATTAACTCTTACTTTTCTTTTAAAAAAATACAATTCGATATAACATAGAGCATCACAATGAAATCAATACGCAGAATCACGAGAACTAAGATATACAAGGGTATGATTATCTGTAAATCAATACGCCTATGTGATACATACAAAAGCATGCAAAAGAACACACAACCCAAAAGGGTACCAAAAAGGAAAAAGGCACGAAAAGCCTACATTTTTTATTGTAGAGAACCATTTTTGTATTCCACCACAACAGAAAATCGGACTAAATGGAAAGTTTTTGAGTCTAACAATTTCCTTCTTTTCTCCTTTTTTTCCCTTGTCTCAATCAGTAACTCTAATCTACAATTCGCGTCATTCAAGACCTCAATTAAAGCATTCCTAGAACCAAAACTACCCAATTAAAGCACATAGACACCCCAAAAACAGATCACACATATCATGAGTACATAAAAAATAACATCACCGCAACAGAAACATCAACTGAAGCAAAACATCAATTGTGGGATTAAATGTCATGAGTAATTACAAAGTTCAAAGAACAAAGAAAGGACGTAGCGTTGTTGTTGTTAGAGTGTTTGTTTTATTTTTGTATTTTATCTTACATTTACTAGAGTATTCTTGTAATTTTTTTGGCATAACAATATTATAAATACATACAGGATGAAGGAGTCTGATTAAGGCGCCTTGATCTCTCTCCCTCTCTCCCCCCCTCCCCCTCTCCCTCTCCTTCCTCCTTCGAACCTTATATCCAAATTTAAGTATTCAACTTGGTATCAAAACACATCGACCCACCCTAGAACAAGCCTTAAAGTTTTTGGAACTCGTCACGAGATACTCGCGGCGTCCTAAAACCATCTTCGGTGCAATGAAGTGCACCATCAGCTGTGTTGATGGCGATGGTCAATGATCAAATGGATTGTTTTGTCTGTCCAATGGTAATTATAGTATTTTGTAAAAAAAAAAACTCATACCATTTAATGTTACTTTATAATTTTTGGTTTTCTTTCAATTTCAAAACCCTAATCTTAGAATTGAAAATCAAGTCATTACGCATAGTTTTTGGTCCAAAAACGAATCCTATAGGTTCCAAAATTCATAATTTGGATCAGATTTGTGATTGATTACATGATTGTAGCCATTTTGAATCATTTTGGTTCAGTGGTCTTGTTTCTTAACTTCAGTAGCCTCTTTCTAGGCATTCCAGTGCTTTGCTTCTTATGGGTGATCTTATTGCTTTGTTTTGGTCCTGGTTTGGTAAATCTTGGGTGTATTTTGAATTGTTGTTCGCTATGTGTTTGGATTGGTTTGATTCTTGTTGAATTGAGTTGGTAAGGCTGAGACAAAGACTCTAGATATTAAAGATAACGACTTGCCAAGATATGTTACTTCTAGGCAGCTTAATGATCTAAATTATCTAGCCTAAGCACATGTTTTTAAAGATTTCTTTAAAGGTAAGCAAATATTAAAATACATAACCTATCATCCTCTACCCAAACGGATCCTGCTCTTTCTAGTTGGGAGATTGTCGATTCAATTGCTATATGATGGTTGTGGCATAGTCTGGAACCTTAAATTGCTACTACTGTGGAATACTAGATTGACTACTTTGAAAACTATATGGAAAATCCTTATCCAAATACTATAGGAAACTTAAGAGTTTACGGGATCATTTGTTACAATATTGTTCATTCACCTTCGATTTACTATAACAAAAGTGCCATTAAGAGGATTTCATCATTGTGTCCTTACTCTCCTGTTTGGATACAGATCTTGATGAGTTAAAGATCAAGTCATTCCTGGTGAGACCTTACCCACCGCGGTTAAGGCATACTATCAATTACTGTGCTCATCCTTAGGGCAGTCATTTGGTTAGCATAGCCCTTCTTTTGCTCCGAAGTCTTCTGCCTTAGTTTCCAACAATGGTAGTCAAGCTAATTTCCATGGTAACGGATGTGGTGACCGTGGTTGCTTACGTGGCTCCCAAGATGATAGTCATACTTGCGAACACGATTATAGGAAATGCGATCCTTATGGTGCTACTAATCATATCAAACCTTAGCTTGGCTAGTAGTACCAAATAAAATTCATCTAATCACGGAGAGTACCTCATAACCCAGTTTCGTATCTCTTTTTCTTCTTCTAGTCAATTGCCTCCTTACTCTAGCTCTCATGATACTCACACTGCTCAATTCAACGAGATTGTTTAGACATTACTATATTAG
>JAULJZ010000003.1:8969104-8987341 GCA_032270985.1 Heliamphora pulchella
GATTTGTAACCCGACCATCATCCGAGAAAAAAATTTTGAAAAACCCATCACCTAACCAAACTACGGGCAAAACCATCCATTGTCATGTTAGTCAGGTTGGGTTGGGCAGATTGAGCAGGTCGGGCCAATTCATGGCCACCCCTAAATTAATTCGTCATAATATTCTGATTACTTGTCATATATCAAATGTTCAATTGTAACAACGAAGTGAATTTACTCCTACGTTCAGTTTATTTTTATAAATAATATAATACCAAATATCATATAAATCATATTTTTTACAAACACATCCTGGTTGTATTTGTATCCTACTTTTTTTTAATTTTATCGTGTCGTCATATCCATATCTTATCATATCTGTATCATGTATCCTGTATCTGTATCGTATCATGTATTCGTATCCGTGTTCCCTAGATTTTGTTCAACAGCCTAAGGATTTGGAGCACATCTTTTGTTGTTTCCACTGCTTAAAATCATTGTTATGACCACAAAGAAACGATAAATTCCAAATTCAGATATACAAGAGTCAAAACTGCTAAGGGCATTCCATCCGTCGTCACTCCTTCCCAATGCTTCTATCCTTAACAACCATACCTCTCTTTCTCTCACAAACCCACTCTACTCTAACACCATCTACCCTTTAGAATCTCAACCAGTTTGGTAAGGCTAGGTGCATAGCTTTTTGGATTGTTATGTTATGCTATGCTATACTAGGCTGACCTTGACCTGAACTAACACTTTTCATCACCAGACATGTTAAAAAACAAAACTACAAATGTAGCCATGGACAACGTTTTTGAACCAAGATCCTTGACACCAGCTCACATTACTGACTCAAAAGGAATCTAGTATAGCTGGAACAACACAAAGGAGCGGTCCCCGCCTGCACAAGTGAGCAAATTAGCTCTCTCATTCTCTTATTGTGCCAAGTTTACAGAGTCGGAGGTTACAAAGAACTTGGAAATTACCCTATAAAAAACTTAGCGCACTTCCAATGGTAGCCATGGAGTTAAATCTCTATCACTCACAACAGATACCTGAAAAGAGGTTCTAACATATACTTAACTACTAGAATCCTACGGATGGGAACCCATTATCCCAAATTCCAGTACATGAAAGAAGAAAACAAAACCAACCCTTTGTTTCCATTCTTACTCCAAGCACCCTATATTAATAGGAAAAAACACTAAATAACCCTCCAACTTAACCAACATTAACATCTCGTGGCCATTTACGCTAGGTTTATTTTGTCAAAAAAGCATTTAATTCCACTATGGGTCATACAAAATCATTCTCTACTGAAAGGAGACAAAATTGCATTGTCAAAAATAAGCAAAAAAAACACTATTAATCTTCTAAGTCTTATAGAGACTAATCAGCTTTCAACCTAGCATTAATTTGGTTTGGAACAAATAACAATGAAAGAATAAAGAAATAAGAGGAAATTAACAATACAAGAAAAGGGGATGCTAAAACAAATGACTTGCCTACATTAAACTCACAAACAATCATATATTCAGCTTTTCAAATGAGACAATTCAACCAGAAAGAATCTTTTTACTGCACGTATTAGTGTACAATATCAATATCCTGACTTCAAATTTATGACAAACATATGAAACCAGATACCTAGTTCACTAAATAGTCTACAAATCCTAAAATATTAATATCACCATAGAGTAAGTTAAAAAACATGTTAGTTAAGAAAACATTAGAAGACAAAAAACAACACAAAAAAAACTGAATGTATATTTTGGCACAAACACGTGGCACTATGCCCAAATGAGGAAACTAAAACGATATCAGTATAAAGCAAATTTCCCATGCATCATAGCAAAGATAATGGGAACATAACTATAACTAATTACCCTTCCGGCAAAAAAGATAAATAGCAAATTCCCAAAGTAGAAACAAAACCATCTCTTTTTATCGGTAAGTAAATTTTATTAAAACAAAGGTGTTAAGCTAATGTCACACGTATAGAAGGGGGAACCCCTTACAAAAGGGAGGAGATTAAACCTAAATAACACAAACCCTAAACCAACAACAAGGCCAAAACACTACATCATAACTGCAAGAGAATTACATGACCAAAGAATCTACAAATCCAACAATGTAGAGAACTGAACTCATTTATATTTTATTCATTTAATTCAGAGGGTTATTGATAAGTGCTCAAATTTGCTCATTTGAGTGCTCCAACTCATATTTTATAACTCGTACTTTTATCAATTAATGCATTATTGAATTGTACATAACTGTAGGTTACCAAGGTTATTACATTGAGTTTCAGAAGTAATGTGCAGTTGAGTGTGCTTCCGAAAAATCAAAGCAGAGCAGGCGTACAGAGGAGCAAGAAAAGAGTCACAGGACTGAACCGTCCAGACAGCCACGACCTCCAACCAACGTCACCAAACAGAATTATGTTGAGACGCACGAACTGAAAAGGACAGCAAATCTGTTTCTAAGGGGATATAAAAAGAAAACCCTAGATCGAAAAAGAGGGTTCTGAACTAAAGGAAAAGGCTCGAAAACAAGTGGACATCTGCAGTTTCCAAGGTCCGGGGATGGTGATCCCAGTCTGAAGCTTTGCATCTCATACAATCATGTGCAGCTAGGCATTTCTTTCTTAGGATTTCAGATAAAACCCTAGTCGAGTGATTTCGGATCTTTGTAACTGGTGATGGGATGTTTCTTTACTCTGGTTTTTTATAATTCTGGATTTCCAATCTCGAAAATATCATGATTCTTTCTTATCTGGTTTTTCCTATATTTGCTTTTTGTGAAAATATCAAGTTATGCATTATTTCTATTTGTAAAGAATATTGAAACATGAGAGAGACTTATACCTAGGGGAGACGGGTTGACAGTTGTGCCAAACTTATCGAGGGCAATCCACGACACCCGAGGCAGTCTATGCCAAGTTTGAGGTCCTTAAATCCTCTTGACAAATTCTTTAGTGTTTGTACACATTGCAAATTATTTTTCAATAAAGCATTCAAATCTCTTACTAGTACAAATGTAACAAATCACATAATGCGATGTTAAAGTAGATTCAAAACCCTAAACCTAAACCTTTTTACACTACAAAAAGAGAACCCATAGATTATTTCTAGTTTATAACTCATTGATCATTCAACAATCCAATCGAATTGTTTTACGAACTAACTCTGAAAATAACACAACTCCGCCATTTTGTCCCTGTGATATGATACCCGACTTACCATTGTCATTCGATATGAGTAGTTATAGTAGTTCGGTTTAACTTTTACTTTTGGGACTGAGAAATCGATTATCAAATTTTGGTCTATTCACTTAGTATTTGACTTTCGAGCGTGTTATAGAAGTTGTTTGGGTCCCAAGAATTAGTGGAATCAAGCTTGGGAGAGCTGTGATCTTAGCCAACTTTACTTGGCTCGAGGTCATTGCTTGAAAGGTCACTTAAAAGAAAATGTTGTTCTAATGCAAGACTTATCATAAGCTAAGGCTACGACATAAAGAAAGGTCCGAAGAACTACAGAACCACGCCCACCATAGCTAAAGAAGACTAAAGGGAGTGGTGGGAGGAAACAGAAAGATAGGAGGTAATCCATATGGTGAAAGATGAGAAAAATGGATTGCTTAAACTGGAAGAAACCGAGTCCACCCACATAACGACCGACAAACTCATATCACAAGGCTTCCTCAAAAATCATCACAAAATCATATTGATGGGAGAAAATTAAGGCTCATATACAATTCTATTTTAATTACTTAACAATTACCTTTGTTTTAAATTATCTTCTAATTCGATTTTTTTGTTGTTGTTGTTTTCTCTTAGTTTAGGATTATAGTTTATCTTTTAATTAAAAATTTTATTTTGTTCTTCTTTTTGTTTAGAATTCTAGTTTATTTTAAAAATTAGGGTTGTAGGCATATAAATACGAGACTTTTCAAGTATTATTTAGATCTCATAACAAGAATTTGAGCCATAGGTCGTGGCCTTGTCCTAGGGTTATGGTCCTGTTGCGCTACTTTTCGTTTCTCTTCTCATCCCCCCACATGCCGCATCAATATTAGCATCTTAGGCTCGAGGTCCAATCACTTTCTCTCTTGTTCAATGGTTCTAGTTTATCTCTTAATTGAGATTATTATTTTGTTTAATTATTGTTTACGATTCTAGTTTTCCTTTAAAATTAGAGTATCGAGCCTATAAATAATATACTTTCTTGGAGTATTATTCAGATTTGATTATGAGAATATGAATTTCAGGTTTGGCACGGTTGTGGCCGTGTTGTGCTACCTGATGCAGATAACAACATTAAAAAATAGGTGTACGTATTAAACCAAATATAGGTGTAAATAGAATTACCCACCAATCACTTGTCAAAGCAATCTGGCCGAATATAATTGACAGCATTCCAAACAAAGTTGCATTAGACAACGTAGAACATGAACATTAATATTTTTTTCTTTTATGTAGTAATAGTATTGGCAAATAATATGAAGAGCCGCACTTACCTTAACTTGTGCACCCTTTAGCTCAACGAAGTGACTTCTCAAGTGAGGTGGAACCTTTTCAGGACCCGGAACAGATATAGCCGCAACCATCAATGGCAACAAATGAGGGATATTGGTTTGCACAAGCCTGCTATACAGCTGAAACAGAAACATAACCACCAACGGAGTCTCCGTGACAATCTTGAAGGACCGCGTACTGGGATTAAGTTGACCGGCCCCAACATAAACAGTAGGAGGACCCACTTGATCTGAGACGTCCATCAGTTTAGCATCTTCTCCACCAATTGAACCAAATGTCCCTGAAGATGATGATAACAATGTCGAAGTCGAGGACACAGACGCTGCTGCCACATCCACATTGTCGAAGAAGTGGCTAACGGTCAATCTAAAATTCTGGTAAATTTTACACACGAAATCGAGGAAGGGCTGAACTTCGTTTTCCAGCGTCGGCCGGAAGTTCCTTAGTAGGTCGAATATGATTCGAATACAAATCAACCCGTTTTCTTCATTATCAGCGGTGAGTACGTGCATTGCGACCTTCAGGAGGTCCTGAACGAAGGGCCGAAGCACTTCGCTGTGAGGGAGGCGATTGAGAATCTCCACAACGATGTTCCGAAGTTTGTGCTCGGGGTTGTCAACGAATTGCGGTTTCGTAATTTGATATAGAATCGCAGAGAACGCCCTGAAGTAGCATTTTAGGAAATTCAAGTACTCCCCTGTATGTGTGATCTCTAAACTGTCCCGAACCTCCATCGCCATCTGAAGCCTCGCCTGAATTGCTGTTTCAATACACAAAAACACGCCACAGATTCATCCGTCAATACATAGTATTCGACCCATGTAGAAACATGTTCATACGTAAATATAAACGTAAAGAGAGGGGGAGGGGGAGAAGGAGGAGGAGGAGGAGGAGGAAGAGAGTGTTACGAAGGTCGGGTTCGATGAGATGGCGAGAGTGCTGCTCGAAATTTTGAATTGGACTCATGGCGTGACGGAGCCGGAGAAACCCTAGCTTCGTTGCTTGCTGTAAAAGGATGATTTTTCAACCGAGAATTGCCCTCTAGGGTTTTAAGAACGAATGCGTTCAGAGGTTTTTGAGCGCTTCTGTACAACCTAACTAGGGTTTTGCGAGAGGAGTGAAATATTCCGCGATCGCACGAACGCAACAAGCCTCTCCCGCGCGCACTGCTGCTTTCACTCTCTCCGAACTGGCCTCGCTCTCCGATGGAGACTCATCATGAGCTAGCATTTTCTGATTGGCCAAATCAGTCGCTAGTAATAAATTGTGAAATGCAGTGTCTAATAAGCAGGAGGCTAACTTCTGCATTAGTGTTCGTAATTTATAGGTGATCCCCTGTGTATTTAAAAATTAAATAGTAGACTAATTTATTTTTAAAATTATAAAAAATTATTATTTCAAAATTAAAGTAATTTAACAAAGTTAAATAGTATAATAGTTTAATTATAAGCAATTATAATTTTAAAATTAAGTGATGGGAAAAATTTGATGAATATTTTGAGCAAAACAAAAAGTACACACAATCTTAAAGTTAAAATAATATTAAATTGGGATACTTCCGATAAACTAAAATTACATGGTTTCATTTTAAGGAGAACACCAAACTGGTGCTCTCCTATATTAGTGTATATGTGTGGCTATAAATTTAATATTAAGTGATGAAAAAAAAAAGTTTGATGTATATTTTTGGCAAAACTAAAAGTACAGTTACAATTTTAAAATTAATTGATAGATAGAAAGTTTGATGAATATTTTGTGCAAAACTAAAAGTATACACAATCTTAAGTCTCGTTTGCTAATTCTATGTGCATTATTCCATGTACTTAATTACTGCTATATCAATTCACAATATTTTACATCGGAGAAATCTACCAAAAGTGTAACACCCAATAGTTAAATAAAACGATAAACAAATAGTAATTTAATTATAAAAAGACTTGAAGCATAATTTCTGACAATACCTTATAATTTATTTTGGGAAAGGAATTAGCAAAAGAGAGATTTATGTAAGAAGAGAGACGCAGGTAAGGGGAGAGAAAGCGGGGAGGTTTTTAGTTTTTTCATCCAACTTCGGACATTTCATTCAAGCAATTCGGGCATCGAAACAGACAGGATTGGCGGCCATGCGAAGGTGGCCGTGAAGCGGTTCTAATCAAACTTATAGCGGCAGATTTAGAGATATCATGGTAGTGACAGCATGTGCTTGGGAAAAACATTTTTTGAGTTTTTTTGAAACGGAGAGTTTATTAATTGGTGGCTCGGGGATGATTTTGGGTGGCCGTAGTCGGTTATGGTGATAGTGTGGAGGTGTTGTGGTGGCATGGAGGTGGTGGGTGGTGGCGGGAGTGTGTTGTGGCGTGTGGTGATGGAGGTGCATCGCTGTGTTGTGTGTGTGTGTGTAAGAGAGAGAGAGAGAGAGAGAGAGAGATATATGGTATTAGAGCAAGTATTTTTAAAACTCTTCACGCTATTTCTATGTGCTTTATAATGTTCTAAACATGTCCTTAGTTAGGTAAATTAGTAATAATTATAACATCCCTTCGAATATGGGCTCTACAAATAACATAGACACGCTTAAAAGTACCATCTTACCATACCACTTTGACACTATTTTATGTGTCAATTTGCATGTATGCGGATTGCCAAGTGGCACTTTTTAAGATATTTTCTACCGCCTAAATTTTTTGATGTAAAATTTTAGTTTTAGAAAAATTTTAAAAATTATAAACTTTTAATGTTATTTTATAAATTATCGTGTAACCGAAAACTTTAAGAAAATTCTTGAATTACGTGTTGCACTTTTATTTCATAATTCACGATTATCGATGTTTTATAAATATTTATTTTTAAACTTCGGTTTTAAAATTAATTATAGGTTTTATTAGGAATTTTGTTTTGAGTTGGTTTATAAAATTCTTGTTATTTATTTCTTTCCCTGCTTAATTACCGGGTGCTACATTCTCTCCACATTTAGAAAGTTTGGTCCTCTAAACTTTTCTCAGCTTAGGTTAAGAGGCGTCGTACTTTAAGAAAAAGTTTTGGGTATCGGTGCCGTATGTCAATTTTCTGGAACTCACGTTGATTCCTATTAGTGTAGCTCTCTTTATTAATCCTGTGTGACCGACTTTTAAGTCAAAACTAAAGTATTGTTACTTTATGTGTTATTATCTGTATTTGAATATTTCGAGATAAGTTAATTGGCTGAATCAGCTCGACTTAGTTAGTGAGTCATTTGATATATGAGTTAGTTAAGATTATCAATTACTTCTTTATAACGATATGCGTGTTATGATTGATGATGATATTATTGTGAAATTATGGATATTATAAAAAAATGAAAATATAATAATTTAAACGGCATTTCGGCCACTGGAGGACAATAAAACATACAATCGGTGTGACGGTATAAGAGCGACGAATCACGATCAGATGACTACAGAATGATCATCTCCAATTATGTAGGGTAAATCCCTAAATTGCTGGTAAAATTATTAAATGTTATCATTCTAAAAGTGAAAAGCAAAAAATAACTCAGATATCTATCCATTCACACTAGTTTGCTAATGATTAATTTTGTGGATTCAGGTAACGTGCACGAATTATAAAGAATGAAGTGGTAACCGAGAAAAGAAGTTTTTTCTATACATTTGTGTGACAATAATTTACATTGTCATAATAGATTTTTCTAATAAGATTTAATAATAAGTTAAAAATATCATCTCTAATAACCACCTTTAACCCTAACTTCTACGTTGTCAAAAAAATTGTTCTAAGTAAATTAAAGTTTTTTTTGCGCCAAATCAATTTTAATTCCTCCAAGTATTTAGTAATAAAACTTGTGTGGCAAATAAAAATATCACACAAACACAACGATACATGTTGTGACAATAATTTGCATTGTCACAAAAGTTAGTCTAATGAAATCTGATAATAAATCAAAAATATCCTCACTAACTACTTTTAGGTCACATCTCTGTTGGTGCTAAAATTATTGTCACTTATACTTTTTTGGTGCCGAATATCTCTTTTGTCACATACGGAGTGAAAGAATTTACGTGACAAATAAAAAATTATTACCAAAAATCATGATTTAAGTTTTTTAGTGACAATTTAAATTTTGTCACAAAATACTTACTTTTAATGACAGATTTATGATCGTCGCAATTTTTTGGTCACGATAAAGATTTTTGTAGTGTTAGTTTTATAAGAATTATTTAATAATATAATCATAATAAGTTAAAGAGGGCCGAGAATGGCAAGAATTGAGAAGTCCTCAATTGAATCTAGAGGGCAGAAAAAACATGCCTTGTTAGATATATTAATGAATGTCATTTTTTGGTGTTAAATGTCCTTATTTACTTTATTAATTTATGTTTTCTTCTAAAGTTATTCAATGGTCTTAACAGCAGTCAGCTCTCAAGATTTTCACATATATCTATTTTGTCGCATTTTAATTATATATTTGATAAATTTTATTTTGAATGTTATGCATGTTTATTTTGTAATAAGTTTTGAAAAATATACGAACATATACACCTTTGTTGTACGAATAAACAAATATTACTAAGTATTCTTTGTAGGCACACATCACAAGTTTAATTTATAATTATGATTGTTTTTATGCCTAAATGAATTAGTATTAATGATTGTTTTGGATATAAAAATCACAAGTTCAAAGTTTATATATAGTGTTAAAAATTGTTGTAATCATGCTTTAAAAGGCTTGGTGGCAACAAAAATATTTGGGTTGGCAAATTTTTTCTAAAATTATAAACTTTTGTTGACCAAAGTTGTTGGTCGGCAATAAATAACATTTGGCTACCAACAACCCTTGCCAACAAAATTTATTTGGCAATGGATTTCTTTTCGACGAATGCATATAAAAAGTATCTTCAGGGATCAAATAAAATTTGGTCGGTAAAAGTCTTTAGACCAAATATTTGGTCAAAAAAATACTTTTGGAAACTAAATAACGACAACCAGAATTTTGATTGTCAAAAGTGTATTTTCTTATAGTTATACCAGGTATTGTAAATATAAGATATTACATAGTAGCTCCTACAAAGCTTTGATAATTTGTAGGATCATATAAAGATTGGCTTTGATCTCATATTTTTTGGGTATGAAATGAGTGATCATTTAGACCTCTACACCTAATTATAATTTATGTTTATAGGTTTGATAAAAAGTTTTCATATGCGTAGAATCACAACGAGACTTGTTTTACATACTTTAAAAAAATAATAAAAAATGCACAATGACAAACACATAAAAGAAGAATAAGGGGTTTTGCACGATGATACCAATAAAAAGAAACAGCACGTGAATGACCCCAAAACAACTACGCGTGTAGGGAGATCGATATTAATTAGTGTTATAATTTTAATACAAAATTAATTTATTTAGTTCAAAATAAAAAAACTAAATTAAATTATCATCTATTTTAATTATGATTAATTAACTATTTGTCAATTACAAATACATTATTATAATATACTTACATACAAATTTAATGCACATCATTTGTGCATGTTTTTCTCAATTAGCTAAGTGAGTTGTACCTAGTTTTAAAATTTTTGGTGGAATATTCCCTTCCCATAAAAGTGAAACCGACCTTTTAATGAACTTTATTCAAAATCATTAAATAGATATTATTTATATATTTAGTATTTGTATTATCCTTTTAATTGTGATTAAAAGTGAATGAATGCAAACAGTTGCAAAATGGGCTAGCCGTTGGGTTCTTGGTGAGATAGGGATGTGTAATTTGGGATAGGAAAGATATCTTTGTATTAGCTAAAATTCTTTTGAGTGGGTGCTGTCTTTTTGGGATATTATACAAATACATTATTGAGTTTTGGTTTGATTTTGGGATTATTAAACGAACTATTCTCAACATTTTCACATCTGTGACTACACATTTGTAGGGAAGTGACAGTTGAATTTTAGAGACTAGAGTGTTAACAACCTATTGCACCGAGTCACATATTCTGAATATTGAAAAATCTACTATTTAAGGATAGTGAGATTCATCATGCCTTTGTCAATAAGTTATTTTGTCCTTATTTTTATTTATGTTTAAATTAAAAGTTTATCCACTTAATTCTTACAATTAGAGTATTCAACGAGTAATAATTATTTAACATAATAATGGGACAACACTCCATTAATTAATAAGTTAAAATTTGTGGTAAAATACAAAATTTGTAGGTGCAGTCTATATCAATAAGCTGGGAGTCCACTTCGATATGGTGGTGTATCTCTATCTGACTATCTCCCTCACACAAGTGAGAATCTGATTTTTGGGCACTAGTGGGGAATTAAAACTTAAAAGAACCAAAGATGGAACAACCAGCACCAAGCACATCACCGTCAATTAACAAAATTACAGTGAAGTGGACGCGAAGAAATGAAGCCCATGATTTTATTTTAGTTGCTTTAATTAAAGCCTCACCCCCACCATTAGGCATTAGCAACAACTAACGATCGACCACCTCTCTATCTATCCATCTATCTTCCCATATAAACTCTTCTGTGGCTTTACATTTAACACCAATTAAGTTTAAACAAGCCCAAGGATCGAGTTTTAGAAAATGACGAACATGGAAAGAGAGGACGGGGTGGTGGCGATGGGACGAGCCGAGATCGACACTCAGGTGCCGTTTCGATCGGTTAAAGAGGCAGTTATGTTGTTTGGTGAGAGGGTTTTAGCCGGGGAAATCTATGCCAACAAGCTCAAGGAGGTTCTCTCTCTCTCACACACACACACAGACAGAGATTGCATTTCATGTGCGTGTGTGTGTGTTTTTTGGTTCATAGAAAATAATATGTTTTTTGTTTGTTTGTTTTTTTACCCAAAAAGAGTTTCTAGATAGAGAAATGAGCCATTGATCATCCGTTAATCTGGTTTCTTATTTTTGTTGTTGTTTTGTTTTGTTATGATGAATAATTACCACTTAGGCTATTTTTCAAATATGTTGCTATTACGGGTTGGAAACACTTTTGTTGTGTCTTTGAAATTAGAGTTTTGTAACTGGGGTGGGAGAGAGAGGTAGAGATTTTGAGGAGAAAAGTGCACAAAGTTAAATTAAGAGAGTAAAAAAAGAAAATAGTTAGGAAATGCAAATTTTGTTAAACTTTTAAAACTAAAACAGTTATAAAAGCGTGAGTCGACTTCGTTCACAACAATTGTGGTATTTACTTTATATTATAGTGTAAATTTATCCTTAAGCTTTATTGTGGTTTTTTTTAATTAAATCTGAACTCGCCAAGAAAAATGAAAAAATATAGGACCTATTTGAGCAAATATTGCTTATTGGATTATTAGTTTATTTTTACTTATTATAGCTTAAGGAATATAGAATTTGATTTATTAGTTTATTTTTTTTTGATTTTTTTTTATATTTTGAAAAAAAAAATTTACTTTTTCGGCTCGTCTCAACGAGAGAAGTCTAAAAAATATAATAATTTGACAAAATAATAAAAAAAATTTACTAAAAATAAAAAATCTACAAAGTCAAATAAATTCATCTACCATAATGTATTAACTGAGCATGCATTTATGTTATTCTTTTAGATGCAAAACAGAAGAGGTGAACATGAACACCACCTATCCCGATTCGGAGCCATATCAGCTGAGCTTGAGGAGACAAAACAAAGCCTTGAGAAAGCTAAAGAGGAAGGTCATTTCATGGCTTATTGCCTTAAATCTCTTAAGCAAGAACTCGAACGCACAAAGAAGGAGCTGCAAAAGTTGAAGACCAGCGAAGTGGTAGTACTCCATAAACAGCCAGCTGATGATGATCATGATCGCTATCACGATCACGATGATGATCCTGAGATTGAAGAGCTCAAGTTCATTGAAAATGATGCTGGCCAGGACTACGGAGTTATTAAGTCGCAAACAGATAAAGAAGACGGCCGTTTCGAAGATCAGTACTTTCAGATGAAGAGATCTGTCAAGTTTGCCAGTCCTCCTTCGCTCACTAGAGTTATCACCACCAAAGAGGTGGAGACAAACCCTTCTTCTAAAGGGAAATTGAAGAGCAAGATTCGATTCCCTTTCTTTGGAAGGTTGTTTTCCAGAAAGCTGAAGGGAAGCCAAGATCAAGGCGAGTCTCCGAGACGCTAAAGGCCTTCAAATGGGCAATGCCATATATCATCTATGCATGCTTTTTTTTTTTCTCCTTCCAGTTATGCTATAAATCCGTAAAATATACTCATAACTTACCCACAATTCAAAATGAATGATCCAATTTCACTTGGAGTTTATCCCACTGGATAATTCATTTCAAATTGTGAGTAAATTTTTATGAATATTTTATGGGTTTGTAGCATTTTTTGTATTTTTCTCTACTCCATTTGGTTGATCTTGTGAAGCGCTGAGGTCATGGTTTTGACCTGTAGAATGAGAAGGGAGGGAATGGTTATTGATAAGTCTTGCGAAGTAATAATAAACATACAAGTTGATTCTCTTGTCTACAGTACCGTACGTGAATGCTTAATTTTAGGCCATGTTTGGTCAAATCCCAATTTCAAATTTTCTCATTTTTCAGATTATTTTTTTCCTGATTTCAATTAACCAGTGGAATTTTAAAAAGAACTTTTGAATAGAGCTAAAACAGTGTCAACTAGATATTAAAAACAAGTCACATATCTTTGATGGCAATCTTTCTTCTTCTACGAGGGTGTGGGATTAATTAGGAAGGTTTCAAGAAATTGAGATTTAGGCCTGGTTTGGGATATATTGTTGTATTTAGCTTATTTCTATTCTTTCATCTTTTGTCCAAGATCTTTTACTTTTTCGTTTTCTATGGATGATATTTTTTTTTTGAAAAAATACAAAATGTGAAAAAATTGAAAAAGTACAAAATTTGACCTAAAGATAAAGAATAATTCACTAAAATACAAAATAAAAAACTGATTTATTAACTTAATTATTTTGGCTTGTGACCATGCACGAAGCTTGCTTGCACTATATTATGCATATATATTCCATCCAAGTCCAGAAACTGCGCGTCAATCATTTCATTTGTTCCAGTTGTTATTAGTTCCAAAACTTATTTCATTTGATTAATTAGGAGGTGGGGGTCCCTGTTGTACATGTGTGTTTGATTATGTATGGAGACGTCCCATAAATTAGATTTAATTGGTGGGTTAAAACGGTAAAGTTCAATGAGGAAGAAGACCGTCGGCCTGGCCTTCACGTGTTCCATCCACTGAGTTCTTGCAAAACAAATCCCTGGCTGATAGCGGAAGAAGAGCCTCCGTCCAAATTAATTCTTATTAAAAAAGAAAACATGAACTCTAAAAATGCAGCCCCTCCCTCTACCAAGAGAGGGGATATATGCAGATAGAGAGAGACAGAGAGATAGAAATGGACGTCCCATCTCTGCAAGGATGGAATGTGTGAGATATTGATGTGATTTGTCAGAGATTTTTGTCAGGGAGGGGGATTTACTCCCCCACATATTACATACCGATTTCTCGCAGCAACACCGGCAAAATTCCTGATCAAGTTGTTTATTTTAATCCTCCTGGCTCCGTCAGTCTGGCTCCACTCAAATTTTACTTAATTCAGTTAGCTAGCTATAAGCAACAATATTGCAGTCAGCGAAGGCTAGCTGCCACCCTGAGGTATAAATATTGAGCTCCGCGTGGAAGATTCTCGTAACTCTTAGATACCCATATCCACGTGGTTATGCAAAAAAACTAGAAGACGGTTCATTGGTTTGTGTGCCTCTCTAATTATTACTTTTTTGTATCTCACGTTCTTTTGGATACAATTTGATCCTTCTTCGGACGAATCTCAATTTTTGGAATGGAAAAAGTACCAGAGGGAAGGCGGAGGAGCAGGAAGGCAATCTTTTGCATGCCCAGGATCAGAGGCAACGCCTGCGGCAGAAACAACCAGCGGTTGTCGGTGGCAGCAACGCTGCTGGACCGCCTCCGCGCAGCAGTGTTCCAGTTGATGATCATGCTGTCTGCTGATGATCTCTCCAAGGCCACAATACCTACACCCACACAGCAAACTCGATCGGGTGGCGATAGGGATCGATCTTGTTATTGCCGGCACGACGACCCTCACCACAGCAAAGCCATGGCCGACTGCATAGAGTTCATTAAGAAGTCTGCGACCCGCGCCAGCGGAGAACCCTGAATTCAATTGATGAGTCTGCCGCTGAGACGGTCATTAATCCAGTGCCAGTGATGTGATCTGGTTGTTTAGTTAGTCTTTCCAGTTATGTTATCTGTTTGTTAATGTAAAATTTGTTAGTTTTATTTTTCAGTTATTGAGCTGTTGTTTTGGAGGGCGTGTGTGTCGATTGCCTGATACGAGTGAGATACAAACTGTAAATTGATCGTGCATGTGTATGAATTTAAGAATTCATTGAAGGGTGTAACCCACGGATGTCTCGGTGGTTAAGGCTTAAGAATTTAATACCTTTTTATTGTTTCTTGTGTAACCCACGGATCGATGTATCCCTTCAAAGTTCAAAGTATACTTCAAGGGAAGAGCCTGTTTTTGCTTCTATGCGCGAGTTGGTTTGTTGAAATCTTGCTCGAGGTGAATTAAGGAGAATTCTGAGTGGCACTGAGTTAAAACATGTAGGAATATATTGTTTTTAATAAGTAAAATGTAAAATCCTTCTTTGAGTGAAATGAACGCCGGTTTAGGAGGACGTACGGCCAGCGATGCGATGAATGGCCGATGAGTTCTTGGATGTTAAATTTTTTTATGTGCTCAGTTGAGAGTTTAAAAATAATAGTAGCAGTAAATGTGATAATGAAAAACATTTTCATTACCAATTCTGTTCCATATAAAATTTAACATATTATTAAAGGGTAGAACTATGATCATTACGAATAAGTTTTGTCATTTTAATTTATAAAAAAACATAGAATAAACTTAGAAAAGTGATATCCATTTTTTTTAAAAACAAATACACGTTTTTTTCGTCTTCATTAAGTTAAATTATTATAAAAAAAAACTTTTTATTATTATTTTTATTAATTTCTCCAAAATGTGCACATGCGAAAATTATAGAAAGAAGGATATGTTCGTAAATTTACCTAATAAATACAAATAAGGAGAGTATCAGTTTAAAAGGAGAGTGCAAAAATTATTTTCTAAAAAATTATATAAAGTTAGATAAGTTTTCAATGGACGAGATGAATAGATTACAAATGGGATTAAGGATGCAATTGGTACGACATCCAAAGCTTTTTAAGGAGAGAAAAGTTAATAACTGCTAATCCTCTCTATATCCCGGGAGCGGGGTCACTGCTGTGACCCAACTCACAGCTACCTGCTTGAGTGCTTTTTACATTTTAAGTGAATTTTTATGATTTAATTAGAATCGTTTATTATTTTTAATTTGAAAGGTAGTTAATTTTGTAAAAAATCAAGTCAGTCGAACATCGTTATTCATATGATCGAAACATATTTGTTTTCAAATAAAATTAAGAAATTTATAGAATTTTAAAAATAAAATGTAAGATGAATGTATACCGATCATATTAATAACAATGTCCGATTAACCTATTCTTTTTTACACAAATTAACTACTCATTAAATATAAAATAATGAACGATTCTAATCAAATTAAAAAAATTCACTTAAAATGTAAAAATCACACACGTAAGTTTTGAGTTCACAAGAGTGGTAATACTTATTTATTGATCTAATAACAAGTTTTATTTAAATACTGAATATCTTTCAAATATTGATTCATATTATATATTTAAGGATGAGAAAATTGGAATGGAATCGTTTTCAACACCAGCAATTGAATATCAGCATATCATATCACTGAAACCATGATTATATATACTTTGAACAAACTCACCAAATGCATCAATCAGTGCCGTTCCCTTAAAAATAGAATTTGCATCAATTAATTTATCCGTTACTACAGATTCAATTTCATCCATCTCAGAACCTAAAGTAAAGAAACAAATTTTTCTATAAAATACTCTTTTCAGACTAACCCTACAACTCAAAGAGCAATCTTTTATTTGTAATATTTTGTATTGTTATTTTAAATATGTAATATTTTGCTCTTGTTTTGCACATAAGCTACTTACTATATTTTTATCGTACATATTGATAAATATGCAAATATAAATTTTCATTAAATATTTGTTTATCAAAATTGCTAATATTTGTATAATGTTATTTTTATTCATTAATACTGTATATTTTTAGGGATGACAATGGGGAGGGATCAGAGATGAGTTTTTCCATTCTCGTCCCCTATTTGATCGGGGTAAAGACGAAAAAAAGTATTAGGAGAAAAGCGGGAAATGGCATGGAGGTGAAAATATTTCGGAAGTAATTTTTATAATTTAAGAGAGTGATATTAATAAAAGTTATAAATAATATAATAAATAAAAATAAAAAATTAATAGAACTAAAAATATAAATGTAAAGATATAGAAGAAAAATTATAAATAAATATAATAATTTAATATTTTAAATTTTTATATTTTAAAAAAATATATTTTGTACATATATTTATATTTTAAAAATATTTATTTTATATAATTAGAAAGAAAATAAAAAAAATAGAATAGATAAAGCAAAAACGATTCTCAAACCGTTTGTTATTGGGTGGAGAAAACTCGTACAGCAGGACAAAAATAGACAAAACCGTACGGGATTAGAGCGTTGGAGAAATCGCCATTCCTATACTTTTTTCTATTATTTATAAATGTTGATATTACCAACAAGTATTTATTGTAAATGCCCAATAGTCTTACGTAAAACTCCGGAAACCTTTACGGATCGATCGATTAGAACTTCAAAAGAACCGTGAAGGGTCAAGAATCGGATCTGAAATTCTCTCTGTCCTTCCTTGGTCTTTCTTTGCAAACACTTTGGAAAACAATGGCGGGTAATCTTACATTTGTTCTAACGGTTATGTATGCATAAGCGTTTGTGCTTCAAGGTTGCAATGGTTGATCAAGTGTTCGAACTCGGTTTTGTCCGCACTGTTTCTGCAGGGGGACAGCCTGAGAGAGAAGACAAGGTCTCATTGGAGCTCACCGAAGAAATCCTCCAGAGCATGGAAGTCGGCATGGCATTTCGTGATTACGCAAGTTCCTCCCCCCTTCTTGATTCGATTCTTTATTTACTGTTTCTACACATACATACGCATAAATAAGAAGAGAACGTCGTTACATATTACATGTCTGATCGGTTTATCTGAATCATTGTCTCTATTTTCAGTTCAATTCTATGCCAACTAACTCAACTCCACTCCATAAATTTGTAAATTACTTGCAAGAACTTAATGATGGTGTGTTATTTGCTCAACTTCCGATTACTTGATTTCACTACCGAAACCCTAATAGGTTCTCAACCTCACCGTGCCCTCATTCAAAGAAAGGAAAATCAAAAGAAAAATAGGGAAAAAAAAAACTGTAGTAGATGCTTATTCTTCATCCAGAATCACCACTTCTGAGATTTTTTCTTCCCTCTTGTGTAATGAGGTTGATTGCATTAATCTTGGTTATATGGCTTATTGTTGATGGAGCAATATATTTTTTCTGGGGGGGTGATTTTTACCCAAGATTTCACGTGTAGGAGACACTTGATGATGGTACTTGAGGAATATTTTCTCCTCAGTACACAAGGAGTTTCTTGGTTGATTTATAGATAATGATCTGAGATTACGTTGTTATAATAATTTCAAGCTGATACTCTGTCGTATGTT
>JAULJZ010000003.1:8988265-9014230 GCA_032270985.1 Heliamphora pulchella
TGGTAGAATTTCCTTGAATATCTTCATAACCATGTCGAAAGAGTTGTTGCTCCATTTATTGTACACCTTAACATGAAGTATCTTAACAACAAATGCTAACATAGTACTTTCGCATCCCGAGTACATTTTACGTTGAGCATCATCAAATAACTTATCAAAATTCGGAACATATTTATTCTCAAAGCTATCAGGCAATTCATCGATGTTATCATCCACAAGGCCACCCCTATAAAGTTGTTCCAACATTTTGGGCAACTGGTCATTGTTTTCAAGGACTTCCCTTGCCATTACCTTCACACTACTTTCATCAACGTTGTGGTCCTTGTCATGATTTGGTACACAATGAGGTTGGCGATTTGGATCAAGTTCCCCATGGTACAATCAAGTTCTATAAGATTATGAGATCCCTTTCAGATCAAATGAATGTACACAACTTTACTATTATATTTTTTCGAATTCAAGCAGTCTACACACGAACACCGAATTTCATCATTCTGTCTTAAATTTTTTATCGCAAATTCAATAAATGACTTCACTCCCTCTTTATACTGCGGACTTGTTAATCTATTATTGATCGTCATCCAACTCTTGTCCATTTTTTCCACCTACAAATTAGTCAAGTCAATATAATCTATCTATTTTTTTTAATGAAACGACTATAGTACAAAGTCAACTCTACTCTCAAAAAATAAAAAATAAAAATCGTACTATTATGCCAAACACTATAAGTATGCAACTTATAGGAAAAAAATAAAGACATATTAGACATTTCAACAAACAAAAGGTAAGAAAAAACCCAATATACCTACAGGAACCTACAAATCCCACTAAAGGAAAGCTGTCCTTGAGCTAAAAAATAAATAAAATAAAGAAGTGATAAACATTCCTGCCAATTAATACAATGGGTCTCCAAGTCAGTTGATTATTTCTGAAATGAATAAAATGCAAGTTTTGATTTTTCTTTTATATATACAATTTTCATTTACCATCCAACTATTTGGAGGAAATTAATATTGCTTTCATTTAAAGCAGTCAGATGTATAATAAAGCATTAAGTCACAGCTCGATGCAACCCGTAGAGAGATGAAATCTATGGATAAATTAATATATTCAACAAAAAAACAGTGAGTTTCTGTTCACATACAGTAGCAGTGGTGTTCACATAATTGTAACTGCACTATTCGCGCTACTGTAGCAACTGTTTTTTCTTTATGTTTTTTCCCGTTTTAGTTATTTACTTGGATGCTACAATTCAAAAGGATTTAAGGGTCAAGATTAAGCATTAAGAAGGGTTTTCCCAGAGTTTTAAACATACCTTATAGCCCTTAAAAGTGGGCAGACTTTAGGATGCTGAATTTATATATTGTTCTTTCCATTCTTGTGTTGATTATTGTGGTTTTCTTGGCTGATTATTTGCCTCTAATTCAAGCTTACTAGTCATTTTCTTCTTGTCCCAGTTCTCTTCTTGCATGTTCACTACTTTGCAACCGTAAAATCAAAATACGAATTATAGCAGCGTGTGAATTGCACAAAATGATTTCTTAGTCCAACAAATTAATCAAACAAGAAAATACTAAATGAGCATACACACAAGGAAAACTCTGAGGATTCAAACAAGAAAATACTGAATTAGGTGATCACAACACTTTTTTGCCCCCAGGTATTTTATAGAAAATTTCAAGAAAAGAATGGGTGTGTGAGGTTCTAAAAGAAGTAAATCCTAGGTGAAGCTAAGGCCGTTGGGCTTCTTTAATCGTTTATGAGGAGAAACCAAAGAAGCCAACGTTCATTGAATGGTAAAGAGAATGACTTGATTAGACTACGTATAAATTTTTCCTTTTTGTAATATGGGATGACACATTACCAGTTCAATAACAAAGAAATATACAAGCACAGGTGCATATGAAAAGTAATGACAATTTTTTTTACCTTAATGACCAAATTGTTGGCAAGTGTTTCCTAGAACAGAGACACAAAGCAAAATCAGTTTGATACCGGCGACGAGAGGCAAGAACAGAGGCACAGAGCACATAACCAAATCGGAGATCGGCAACCTGAGATACCGACGACGAGACAACACGACGAGACAGATCGGCGGCGGGACTTATGGTTTAGACAACGAGACGGCGAGTGGTGAGGACGACGGTGAGAGATGTCTACGGTGAGGATGACGGTGATAGGAGTGAGTCGCGGTGAGGATGGCAGTGAGAGGCGTCGTCGGTGAGGTCGGGGGAGGCCGGCGGCGTGAGAGAGTGCCAAGCAGGTTAGGGTTTGAGACTATACTAAGAGGCGGCGAAAATGGCTTCAAACTTCGAAGTTTGCAAATAGTTTGGTGGGTGAGCTACGGTAGATACATATTAATTATAAATATACTTTTGCCGACCACACTGTTTTTCATCGCTAAAACCTATTCTTTCGCCGACCAATTTGTATTTGGTTGTAGAAAACTCCATATGTTCGCCGACCAAACTATGTTCAGTCGCAAATAAGTATACATTCGCCAACCAAAATAGATTTAGTCGTGAAAAACTTTACACTTTCGCCAACAAAATAGTGTTTAGTCACGAAAAAGGAGACTTTTGCCAACCAAACTGTATTTGGTCGCGAAAAGGCTACACTTTCGCCGACCAATATGTATCTGGTCATAGAAAGTTTATACTTTTGCCGACTAAATAGTGTTTAGTCGGGAAAATTAGTCAGGAAAGGTGTATTTTATTGTAGTGCGCCCTCGGCTCGGGTATTCTCTCTCTCTCCCTACCGGCCTCGGCTAGCTGACGGATGGAGCCTACCATCTCACGCAGCAAGTCTACCCTATCTACCGGTCCTTGGAGAGCATTAGCATTCCCAGCATCAGGGACTGGCACATCTCCTCGGCCTCCATGACCACAGCCTCGTCCTTCCTGAGTGCACATAACTTCTATACGAAAGCAACACAACAACATAAGCTTTCATCCATCATGTTATCACTAACATAAAATACATAATCATGCGAGCACATAGCCATTCAAGATTATGTAAACACATCTCACATACCGAGGAGAACCGACAAGAATGACGCGTCAATTTGGATAACCTACTTAGATTTCTTGCTAGAAAATACGTCGACCAAATGTATTTCTAACTTGGCTTCTAAATGTGTTAATCTAAACGCCTAAAGGCAAGACTAATCAATCATATGGTCCAACCCTCATGCTCACATATACACAAAATATCATGCTCAACAAGCTATCATGCTCATGTTATAAAAACACTTAAACACATGCAATCAAGCACACGCAATCATCCTCACAAGGTGATGCACCCTCTTCCCACGGCTCTTAGGTATTTGAACTCAGAGCTCTAATACCAAGTTGTCACGTCCCAAAACTCAAGGTCATGTAGAAAGCTCACCGAACCACCTTTTTGGAAATAAGGTTTTATTTGCTGAACACTTAACCAAAATCAAAATATACCATTTGGAATAAAAAAGGTTACCCAAGGATCTTCTCACTAAACAACATGCATTCTATTCCATACATGCATAGTATATCGCTTTAAGGTTTACAAAACACGCCCCCATGAACAGGCAATACATGTGAGAGTACATGATTCCATAACAGGACAAAATAAAAGAAAATTTTAAACAAAAGTCTTTCGGCTCCGGGGATCCACTAGATCAACACCCAAGATCATCGTTACCTAAAAATTTTTTTCACAAATTCTACACTGTGAGTCGAAGCTCAATAGGAAACATACTAGCATGAATTTAAAAGAAAAACATGCTAACACCAATAATATGAATATTCCGACTCACACGAGCCTAAAAAAAAGAACGGTTTTACTTCTCTAAAACCATAAATTTTCTCATTGCCTCACAACATCTAACAATACCCGACAATATAGTAAGAATACACAATAAGTTTATATGCATGTCGTACTCTTTCACGGTCTTTCACTGTGGGATAATACTAACCCAATCATCAAGTTCTTCGCGGTCTTTTACCGCAGGACAATCACTTGTCCTAATATGCAGTTTTTCGTATGATTCAACAAATATAAGTATGTACATAGCCATATATTAAATATCCACTTACCTACCATTGTATCGTTCACATAACCATAGAAATGAACTCACATCTCAACTAAACATTTAAAATCCAAGTTCAACCACAAGGGTTAGTTCCAAATCTCCAAAACATGATTTTCAAGACTTTAAATAGATCCCTCCATTTTCAAATCACATTTTAGAAAATCACGGACATCCACACGTCCATTAACATGTAATAAATCATAAAAACACTTTAAAAGCCATTTCATCATACCAAACATGGTTTAAACACCTAAAATTACTTTTCATGCATTTTAAAATGGTAAAAACGCATAATATTGTACGTAGCATCCCTTTAAGACATGAGAGTCTAGGATCTTACCTCATTGAATCAAAAACTCGACGCCTCAAAAATTAAACTTCGTCGAAACGAGATTCAGTCCGGATAGATGCGAAGCCCTCGGCAAGGAAAGTAAGAATTCACTATCCGATCGCTAAAAACTAAGCTCGGACCCACCAAAAAGTTAAAGAGAAGGTGGAGGAAAATAAAACTTACTCAAGAAGTTAGGTTTTTAAAATATCTTCCAAAAGGTTGATATTTATAAGTCCAAGTCAGTCGACTAAACCCACCAAGTCAGTCGATTGAAAAACTACTGGAAAATCAAAAATTCTCCACCGCCACAGGTTAGTCAACTGAACATACAACCTCAATCGACTGAACCACCAACCAGAACACCTGGTCGATTGAACTCACCCCCTCAGTCGATTGAAAAGTTACTGCCAAAACATGGAATTTCTCCAATGTCCAACCGACGGACAAAACTTCAAAACAGTTCACAACCCCAAAACCAACCAACCAACCAAACCACCCCTTTTTAAACCCGAGCAAGCGTAAAACACATACGTAAAACACATATAACATGCTGTTCTAAAATGATAAAGCAAAATTTAACACATCAAATATATAGATAACGAAAAAGAAAAGGAACCGAGTCTCACAACTTAAAAGAATCATATACTGTAAATTTTTAAATTAGAATAGCAGAACATTAAAAAAAAATTAATAGCATTTTTTAGTCATTTATAATTTTTTTGCATATTTTTTCAAAATAATTATTTTATATAATAAATATAATTAAAACATATTATTAAAACAATATATTTAGTATTAATCTTATATCTTATACATAGCATGTGTTAATTTATAGTAGAAATATATATAGAAATGATAAATTTCAAAAGACAATAGAGTATAATGGTAAAACCGATTTTTATAAAGTTGCACTCTTAAACTTATAGTCTTATACTTAACTTACGACTTTGAAATTGTATTCTTGGTATATCACTAATTTTTCAATTAACTTATTCTTTTGTGGTAAAAAATTCTTTACAATTTTATAAACACTTGAAAGAATGAAATCACATAATAAGATGTGCAATATCGTGGCTAAATACTTTACAAATTTTTATACTTTTTTAATTCTCTATACTATGTTAAATTTCAGAATTAACTAAATTATACTTTTAATTTAATTACTTCGCTGGACAATGGTGAGAATAGAATAAGCACAATAGAATGCGCACGCGAGACGCTCATGCGAACACGTTGCATTCTGTGAGCCAGGGGGGTGGGGGGAGGGGGAAAGGAAGCAGCCTTGGCCATCGTGTCGCCCGTAGGTTTTCATTTTTCGAGCACCATAGCCATGAGTTTTCAAGCACTATCTTCGACCGCCGGTCATCACGTATTGTCCTTATCCCCCCCGCATTCCGGAGCGATTACGATTCTATGGCCGAATAATCCTTGGAAACGGAGGAAAGCTAGAGTGGCCCCGCGAGCAGCGATTGTGGAGGTGCGACCTGAATCCGTGCCTGCAATTATTGACGCGACCGGTGGCAATAATGGCGTTGCAGTCCGTCGACGGGACTCCTCTGTCCTTTCTTTCAGGGATCGGACGAACGATATGCAAGCGGAGGCGAGAGCTATGGCCCGTGCAGCCAATTGTTCGGTCTACATCCCCGAACTTGTTGCCATCAAGTACGGCTCCCGCCCCATCAAGGTAAATGGTATTCTTTCATACATGCGATGCGACGATGCCACACAGATTGCCTCAAAACATGGCCCTTATTAACCCACCGCCTCCACATTTCTGTCTGCTTTCTCTCCGGCTTGGCTCTTTTTTAGGTACTGCGGAGGACTCTCGAAATATTCACTGGCCTCGGTTCGTTTTCGTTCAAGCTATGGCTGGACCAATTGAACGGCCAGCTCGATCGGAACAGAAGATTGAGAGCCGTTCAGCTGAGGAAGGTTTTCACGAGATTGGGGCCTACTTTTGTCAAAATAGGACAGGGCTTGTCCACTAGGCCTGATCTTTGCCCACCCGAGTACCTCGAGGAACTTTCTGAACTTCAGGTGTTTCCTTTCCTCAAGCAATAAACCATTTGTTTTGTTTGTTGGCCGCATATTACGGCAGTCGGTTATTTATTTATTTATTTGTGTGAGTGTGGCAGTCGGTCAGTAGGCATATTGGGCCACAATGGGCAGTGGCCTCCCCCTACTAATGAACCACCCCTCCCGGCCTCCCCTACCCTCCAACACCCTGATGATAGTGGATTTCAATCCCAGAACTCTGGTACTACTACCAACAGATGTTATTAGCTAAGCTCGCTGGCACCTTCCCAAATATGGTCTCTTTAATGCAATCATTTATGAAACTGAAAGTAGAAGATCCAATTTATCAAGACGCCAGATATGTGACAACAAATTTTTTTATTTTGAGATACCCTTCTTAAGACGAAAGAAAGATAGTTGATGCAAAGCATGGGAAGTCCATATATTTATATACTATATTTATTATTCATTTTTCTACTAATTTTGTATTACACAGTGTGTGCTCTCAATTTTAATTTTTTGTATTAAATTGGGCTTTCCCTGTTTCCTCTAGGATTTGAAGTGTCTTTCATAACATTGACTCTAAATTTCAAGATGCTTTCCTTAATATATAAAATTATTGATTGAGGAGTGTAAAGCTGCAATTCCCAACCTGAGATGCAGAATTGGAAAAAAAGAACATCAGAAAAAAGGGTTTTACCTCATAAACTATTATTGTGCCATTAAACACGCATTTACAATTTTACATGCACACCAGATTCGACCAGGTGATGTGGTTAGGTTCATGTACCATGGCACAACAAATTGTACATCAAACACCCATGATGTAAATAAAGGAGTGATTTGAACAGAAAGGACTCATCGAAATACTTGAGAAAAAATGGCGAACAGATTCAATTTTTAGATTTCATTTACTAACTCTAGTGTACTGCATATAGAACTCTATATACATAGGGTGATAACATGGTGAGCAACATTCACGGCCCCAAAAGAAATCAAGGCAGAAACATGAGCTGACATGACGGGAAAAATCAAGAAAATAGAACCAAAAGAAGAAGGATGCACATAAAGAAAAAAGAAGAAGGATGCACATAGAGAAAAAAGAAAAAGGAAGCAAACATAAGCATTACATCTGGAACAGAAAGAGTGAAAATTGGTTGGTGCAACCACAAACAACAGTGATATGAAGCAATAGTGCAATACCTATGAAACTATGCAAATTGACAAAGACAACTGCAACAGGATGAGAAGGTATAGTGCAGGGAAATGAGTTGAAAAAATAACCTCCCTTTGGATCTAGAATGTGGGTTGAAAACTGTCAAACAGTTTTTTGGATAGTTACTGACTTACTGTGGGAGACAGTTACACAATTAGGTGGTTAATTTTAAAAAAATGTCCTTTTCAGTTATTGGTAGATCGTGACGGAGCTGCAAGATGAAGCTTCACCAATCTTGGTGTTGTCTTATAGAAGATTGAAGATTTTGGGAATACTAAAATTTTTAATTGAAGTGGGAGAGTGGATAAAGAATGTGGGGTATTGTTTGGGATTGTAGTTCTTTAGCTTTTTTAACCTTTAGAGCAGATTGCAAATACCGGAATTACAAAATTGCAATTGGAGTTTTTTTTTTTTTTTGGTAAATCAAAAAGTGACAAAGGCTTCACCAAGCTCTATCGGTTTTTTTTCTTATTATAATAGTATGTTTACGTGTGTGTGTGTGTGTGTGTGTGTGTGATGAGATTTTCAGGAATGGATTTGAAAGTAAGACCTGTCACTAAGTTAAACATCTTTTCCAAACTGATTCACTTATGGACTAGGAGTTTCTAGCATTGCCGTGTTTATATGCAAAATATAGGGAGATTGGAAAGCAGCATGTTGGTACTCAGCTTTTTCTTATTCTTTTTTTTTTCTGGGGCTGGGGATAAGTAAGTTATTATATTGAAGATCAGAAATACATACACTGTGCAAGGGGCATACACAGGACAATACAAAGGAGGATGACAATCATCTAAGCAAGCAAAAGATGAGGACCACCCACCCAATCTAGACCTAGTCTACTGCTGAAAGGTTTGTGTTTATCTCGGTTCTTGTTTCTCCCTAAATCACAAATGTATCTTCTCGCCATGAGATTATCAAAGGGTGTGCACATCAGGTTGGCCTTGTATCTCTGTCTGTCTGGAGATGTATAGAGTAGGGTCTTGGCCTCTACATTTGCGGTAGATATATTCGGTTGCCAACTTAACTAGTGAGGGACACTCGTTGGTCATTTTCATAGATGAGGATCTTCCTTCTAACGTACATCCCTAAATGTAAATTTCTATGAGCCTTCTGGTAAGTTTGGTGTGCACCCCACAATCAAAACAAGTTATACCCTAGGGACAATTTTCCTGTAGCTAACGTTCTCCTTCGTCAGTAGTTAGCCTATATAATCTGATTGAGATGGATTCCAAAGATACCTGTGAAACAGCTTTCCAAACTCCTTTCTTTTGAAAAAAAAATAAAGGCAACTTGCCCTGGTGAATCAATACTCGTTGTTGCCCCTCGAAGAAGTTTTATCTTCTACCCTTCACACAATTTCCTGTAGGAGAGGAGAATAAATGTTTCCTCTGTTATTGAACAAAACTGGCATCAGGGGCCGGAACTCATGTTCATAGACACCAAATTTCAGTTATGTCCCAGAATAAGTGCAGTCTGCAATGTTCATGGTCGGCAGAAGATGCATGTTGCTTTGTTTGGTTTTGCTGAGATGCATGATTAGTTTGGTATAACAGCTTGCAATTGCGTCATCAACACAAAAACTTGAAGCTCTTAATTTGTTTTTTTTTTTTTTAATTTCTTCCCATGAATAAATGATGTTTCTGTTATGGTGACTTTTTTTCTTCTTGTTTTTAAATATAACCTAGGCTTTTCACAATGCCTATTAAAGTAGAGGTTTAGATGTGAACAGCCTAACACCACCCGCACTTGCAATCTTATGATTGATCAGGATGCTTTGCCAACATTTCCAGATGCAGAGGCATTTTCGTGCATTGAGAGAGAGTTGGCACTTCCACTTGACTCCATCTACTCCTCAATATCTCCATCTCCAATTGCTGCAGCCAGTCTAGGCCAAGTTTATAAAGCTCAGCTGAAGTACTCCAGTCAGATTGTTGCCGTGAAGGTGCAACGGCCTGGAATTGAAGAAGCCATTGGACTTGACTTTTACCTGATAAGAGGTATAGGATTCCTCATAAACAAATATGTTGACATAATTTCCAGTGACATCGTCGCCCTTATTGATGAATTTGCACGTAGGGTTTATCAAGAGCTCAATTATGTGCAGGTTAGTTTCCCAGGTGTAATATTTTGGGTGGAAGGAGAAAAAAAATAGTTTTGGTAATTTATAGAAGATTCCACTAGGTTTGAATGTTAATTTTGACAGGCCTATGCAGGAGGGGCAGAATGCAAGGAGGTTTAAAAAGTTGTATGCTGATAAAGAAGATGTCCTTGTCCCCGATATCTTCTGGGATTACACGAGTGGGAAAGTATTGACAATGGAATGGGTTGAGGGTGTAAAATTAAACGAGCAGGTTGCCATTGAGAGACAAGGATTGAAAGTTTTGGATCTGGTGAACACGGGTATCCAGTGTAGTCTTAGGCAGCTGCTTGAGTATGGATATTTTCATGCAGATCCTCATCCTGGCAATCTTTTGGCCACACCCGAGGGAAAGCTTGCTTTTCTTGATTTTGGGATGATGAGTGAAACCCCAGAAGGAGCAAGATCAGCTATCATTGGTCATGTTGTTCACATGGTCAATCGGGATTATGAAGCTATGGCTCGTGATTACTATGCTCTAGATTTCTTGTCCCCAGACGTAGATGTTTCTCCGATTGTACCAGCACTTCGGGACTTCTTTGATGATGCACTTAATTCAACTGTGAGCGAACTCAACTTTAAAACACTAGTGGATGGTCTGGGTGCTGTTCTTTATCAGTATCCATTCAATGGTGAGCTCCTATGGTGTCTTATTTATCCTGACTTTTATGTTCTTCTCATCTGATCAGTGATGTCTGAATCTATAAGTGGCTATGGCAAACTCAGCCAACAGTCCATTTTATGATTGCCCGGTTAATTCAGGATTCGTTGTGCAACTCTTTCTTTGTTCAAAACAAGTGCAGTAGCTGTACAAATATATTAATAACTACAGTCTCCACAGTTCTTTTAATTGCCACTGCTTTGGCTGATCAAATTCTTGCAGTCCCAGCTTATTATGCATTGATATTGAGGTCGCTTACCGTTCTGGAAGGTTTGGCCCTATATGCTGACCCTAATTTTAAAGTACTGGCTGCTTCATATCCCTATTTTGCAAAAAGGCTTCTCACAGATCCAAATCCATATCTCAGAGACGCTCTTATTGAGTTGCTGTTTAAGGATGGCAGGTTCAGGTATGCATTTAGTGCTATCTTAGTTTTACATCTGTTACATTTGGGATGACAGAATTTAATTCTGTTCTGTCCAATTGGCTGAATTGCAAAGTTCTTACTATTGCTATGGTACAGGTGGAACAGACTTGAAAATCTACTGATTCAGGGGAAAAAGGATAGAGATTTCTCTGCAAAAGATGCTTTACAACCTGTCTTGAAGCTATTGTTGGGTCCAGATGGCAATGATCTCAGGGTTTTAGTTATTAAAGAGGCTGTACGTGTTACAGAAGCTGTTATTTTGGGCTCAGTGATCGATTCATACAATTCTGTTCCCAGTCTTATGAGGACTCTTCTTTTCAATGCAAATGCCACTGGGCCTCTTATTATGAGTGATGCTGAACAAAACGACATCATGGAACTTAGGTCACAAGTGTTTCGAATATGGGGGCTGCTGCGATCCTCAGATAATTTTGATCCTTCTCTTTTGCAGCCTATTTTACAGGTGAGAACAACTTTTTAAATTTGTCCCTTTTTGCCTACGTTTTGTATTATATTAATTGGGGTGTGTACATGACATGAATTTTTTATTGTGTAAACCAATGTGCTTTGTTCAATGCTAGCAGTAAGAGTTGACACTCATCGGTTGTACAAGCATAAAAGTGAGATTTGTGTGAGTCTAGGTGGGAAAAACTTATCTCAGTTGTGTTTAATAAGTCTAATAAGGCTATACTGTTGCTTTCAGGATTAGTGCCACTGAAGAAGTGCATCTTTTACATTGTTGAGTTATTTTAGACGATATGAAAACACATGCAATCTTTCAAATTACGTTTTGAAATGTATGTTCCTAAACATGGTACCCCTATGTTCCAAAACATTGAATTTAGCAATCCAAAGCAGTCTCCCAAGTCTTTCCTATTTAATGCCTTAACATTTTTCATTAGAGAAAAACAAGCATAATAATCTAAAATCTTGAGAAATTGGAGTTTTGACTTGACAAAATGCAAAAGAAATTGGTTATAATACTTTCTAGATAAGCGTTTCAAATGAATAGTTTGAAAAATAATATTCTATTTGATGGGATGTTTGTCCTTGAAATAATTACATTTTAATATTGTAAGCTGTAGCAGTCTACCCATATAGTACCACAATTTATGACATGTGGCATACTACGTTTATGTTCCCATTCCTCGTAGTAAAACGATTTACGCTCTAGGTAATATGGAGATAATATTTTACTTTTCTTGTTATTTTAAAAATTTTAAAAATTAAGTGAAGCCCTCTTTGCACAACTATAAGTTATGTTTTTGCTCTAGTTGATAAATCCCTTCTACCAATCAGAGTGAAAGCTGCAAAAGCTAAAGACGTCTTTGTTGTATAGCATCCATTTTTGGTGTATTTTTTTTTTGAATGCTCATTTTTCTCTTGTTTACTTTATGAAAGAGCTTGATTTGCATGTTGAGTTTTTTGTGTTGTTTTGTGATTTTTGGAGCATTTTGGAAGTATATACCTTGTACAAAGATTGCACTCCTTTTGGTGTTTTTGAATGAAGTCTTTACGTATCAAAATAAAAATCTTGCTTTTTTCCTTTTGTCATGCCTCGTTTTAGACCTTTGCCATAGAAAATATTGTAGATATCATTCTTCAAAGGATTTGATAAGGAATTCTAATTGTCAAAATTCTACAATTCCAAACTTTATCTAGTAAGGATTGAGTTGTAGCTAGTACTATTGTTCTTCCTTTTCTTGGCGATATTTATGTTTTTAGTTGTAGTGGCCTTCCATCTCATCTTATACAGCTTCTTCAAGAAAGTGTTTTCAAATCTAGCTACATGTTACGGCTTACAAGTTACAACTAGTTTGATCCCAGTATTCCCTTTTCTAGTGCTAGTTATCTTTTGGACATTTTCTAATTGATTCTTTCTAGCGTTTTCTCTATAGGTAGATTAACTTATTTATTGTTTGTGGGACATAGGTGTTCAATATGGTGTTAAAGTTTTTTTGATGCCATTTGTGATTTTTGAGGGGATGATGCCTAGGAAATAATTAATTGGAATTCCATATGCCAATTTCTATTAAAAAGTTGATAATAACATCGAAGCCGCTTCACTCTTGAAGAAGCTATTGCAATGGCAATGCGAATGTGAACATTTCAAATGTTTCTATTCAAATAGCATCTCACAGTAATATGGGACAAACTATATTGATTTTTGATGGAGCCTTCTGAGCTTATCGTGACGATCATGTCAATTTGTTTTGACGAGTTGTGTAGGCACTCCTGGATAAAATGTGGTAGCCAAACGTAAGAATCGCTATCTTATTGAGGTAGCATGCTCACTCCTATTCACTATGAGCATGCCTATATCCTTACAGAGTGAAGCCATTTTTATCGTCGACTATCTTATTAATCGCATGTCATATAGTTTTCTTCAGTTTAATACTGTTTTAGGGCTTCTTCTAGGAACGGTCCAAGTAGACTACTGACCCGTAACTTGAATAAAAGAGTCTAACTAAATGGCCCAAAATTCTTAAGTCGAAGTTATTAATAGTTGCCCAAATGTTTCATTATATACTGACTTATTTTTATATCCCACCAATGTGGGATGAGATATCACAATATCTCCTACTCAAATATGCAATGTTCTCGTCATATGGTCTAGGTTCTTTATCTGATTGGCGTTATGGATAACTGCCCATTAGTGGATATAGAACATCTTATTAGTGTGTACATAGTATATAATCTTTGGGCCTCTATCTATCTCTAGAGCCTTGACTCTATCCACATAGTTGCGGTGCCCTTCACGGGATCAAGATTGGCTCTGAATACCACTATTGTCACATCCCACCTAGGGACATGATTAGCTGTGAGCCACATATCATTAATAAAAATCAGTGCTAACATCGATTAAAAAAATTAGAAGTTACGTAGAACCCCTCTTGCTTCACTAGAACTTCCTAATACTAATTTTTCTCAAACTATTAATGCCTTTTGTTCATGATAATATTTAATATTTATGTAGTATTTAACATTGAATCAAATCCAGTTCAAGACCACTAAATACTCCAATCCAGATCTAAGAGAAAAAATATTAAAGTATAACAATAATTGGGTCAAGTTCTATCTTTGATCTTATCAATTAGTGATTTAGTGCACTATTTATCACCCTATTTGCATCAACATTTTAGAATAAAAATGTCATTAAAATAGCTTAAAAAACGAATTCTACGCATTGAAAAACTTAAGAATATGTTGTTTCCACATATAAAAAGTCATCTGATTGAATGAAACATGACTAGGGTGTATCACAATAATTTGGACCCTATTACGCAATAATTATGACTAGTAAGAGGCTTGTTAATGTATTGGACATCTTTGGTATTGAGAATAATTTTGATTGCCAGTTTTGAATTTCTTTTCTTTCTTTTCTGCTCTTTTGGTTAATATTCCTTTAATCGCTGGTAGTCCAACATCACCTATGGAGTATGAATTGTCTATGTAGAATATTATTTCCACCCAGTTGAATTTTAAGAATCTAGAACTATGCATGTGCAATGTAGATAAACTATTGTGAGGGTGACAAAGAAGGATTTATAAAGAGGTACTTTTTTGCAAAGACTAGTTAGCGTTCTGGTTCATAAGAGAGTTAACAAAGCCCCTACTTTGTCAGCATCTTGTTAACCTATCAAACCATAATCAACCCTAACTCCTATCCATAGCTTTTGGCCTTGTAATTTGCCCCCAAATCATAGACTAGTTTAGGATTTCTTAGCAATTTTCCTCTGAAATTTGAGCTACCTGTTAATTGAAATCCTAACCAGTTCTAATTATTTTGTATCCCTACAGTCTATTACCTCCCTACAAACTTTTAAACTTTACAGGTAGAAACTCTCTGTATCCTAAGCTCTCCATACAATTTTTGCACTAATATTATAAGCTTGTTATTTCTATCCTGCATTATTTGGGAAGTAGAAATTCTGGGAAAGTTTTCTACTGCATCTTGCTTTGCATCTCCTTGGTTTCAAATAGAATTCAAAGCATGATAGCAGGTTGTTTATGTGATGCATCCTTGTGGCGTAAAGAATTATTACTGCAAACCAAAAACAGAAAAGGCTTCTGTAGAATATTATTGCTTACAATCTATGAGGGATTATTTGGTAATATATAATTAGTAGGTGTGGGTATTATAGTTTTTGTAATATTGTTTTTCTGTATGTATTGATGATACGTATTATGGTTGATTTAACACCCTAATTTTATCTAAACATGATATCAGAGTAAGGTTAAGCTAACCTACCAAAACCCTTGTTGTCATCATCGTCACCGAAACTCTTGCTGTCAACGACCATTGCATTGCCAAAATCCTTGCCGTAAAGGATCATCTCCATCGCCGAAACCTTTGCCGTCAACAATCATCACCATCGCAGAAACCCTTGCTGTCAACAATCATTGCCATCACTGAAACTCTTGTCATCATCTTCTTCGCAGTTCTTCCAGCCCTTCTTCATCATTAGCCATCGCCGAACCCAATCAACAACCCTAACCCTCTTGATCAGTCATTACAACCTTTTGTTCAACATTGTCGTCCCTCTTCGCAGTGCTATTTTCCTTTTTGGATGTACCCCAATAACCCGCTTGATGGGTTCAACATTGTTGTCCCTTTTTGCAGTGTTGTTTTCCTTTTTGGATGTACCCCAATAACCCGCTTGATGGGTTTCTTCGTTTCGGGTAAGCCCAACGACTTAAGGCAGGTTTCCTGATTATCATGATGTTTTATAGTTGCTCCGCTTGTGTTAGCCTGCAATTGATGGTTCACTAGTTCATTGTCATAATTTTGGTCTGTTTTGTTCGGTTTGGATTTGAAAGGTGATGTTCTCCGTAGATGGGGCCACAAATACATTGGCCCTGTTTGGGTGGTTTGCTTATTTGCTTATTTGGTTAATAAGCCCAAATATAATTCACGTCGTTTGGATAACCAAATAAGTTAAAAACAAAAAAAATAAGCAAATAAGCAAATAAGTCAAATAAGCCAAATAAGCTCGTTTGGGTAGTCAAATAAGCCAAAATAAGCCAAATAAGCTGACTTATAAACCAAACGAAGTGACTTATAAGCCAAATAAGCAAATAAGCCACAAGTCACCCAAACAACCTTGCTTAAATGAGATTTGACTTATTTGCTAATAAGCAAATAAGCAAACCACACAAACAGGACCATAGTCTAATACATCTATTCAGCTAAATGGAAGTAATTATGCCCAATTGATTAACACTGTTGAGGTTTATTTTCTTGGCAAGAAATAATATCAATATTTGATTGATGACTCCTTAGCTACTAGTGATCCTAAATATGTTGATTGGAATGCTACAAATGCTCATATTCGGATTCACTTATGGAATAGTATGGATCTCAAAATTAGTGGTACTCTGGTATTTTTACTTACTGCCAAACATGTGTGGAAATATGTCTAAGAATTATATTTTAAGGTTAATAATCCCCGCCGTATTTATGACCTTCATCAGACTTATTTCTCTCTTGATATTGATGATCTATCTTTGGAGGAGCATTACGTCAAGTTTAAAGGTATATATGAAGTGTTAAATCTTTGTTAACCAATTACTGCTGATGTTAAATCTATGTAGTAGCAATGTGAGTCTATGCATGTTGCTCGATTTCTCTTTGGTTTGTTATAGTTCTTAATCATGTCTGCTCTCAAATTTTGGGTGCTATCGACTTCCCTTCTCTTGAGGTTTTTAGCCAGATTCGAAAGGCTTCCTTTTTAGACTTTAACCCTCTTGTTTAGTTACCTAATGATCTTTTTGCATTAGTCACTACTATGGGTGGGAATTGGTATTTTGGAGATGGCTCTTCTAGTAGTCGTGGTGGTGGTGGCGATAGTAGTGGCCGTGCGTGAGCATAGTCGAGGAGGTCGTGGCTTTGGTCGTGGTAAGGGTCGTGGCCTTTGCAATTGCACTAATTGTGGTTTGGAGAACCATATTGTTGAACTGTTGAACATTGTTGGGATCTCCGTGGACGTCCTACAGCACATTAGGCTAGTATTCATGAGGCGGATGTCTCGTCTATCATTCTACCTTGCTCCGCTAACAGAGTGGTCTCTGTTCCAGAGGAAGAATACATCGTCTATTATCTACAGAGTCCTCTTCGACAGCGTCCTCTTGTAATGCTACCTTAGCCCAGATAGGTACCTCCCCTTCATGTTTTGTTTCCCAAATCCCGTGAATCATTGATTCCGGTGCGCCTGATCTCATGATTGGTACATGTGTTATTCTTTTAAATATTCGCCTTATTAGTAAATTGTCAATTGTCACCTTAGCAGATTGCTTCATTACTTATATTATTGGTTTAGGCACTGCTCCTACTAACTGTTCCCTTTCTTTGGATTCTATTTTCTATGCTCCTCAATTTCTGTTTAGTCTTGTGTCCTCTAGTAAACTTATTAAATCCCTTAATTGTTCAGTCATCTTCTTTCTCACCCATTGTGATTTTCAGGAACTCAAAACAAGAAAGAGGATTGGTGGTGGGCGTGAGAGGAGCAGTTTTTATTATTTTGTAGCCAATGACTCATTCGGTTCTGTGGAACTTTGGAACCGGATGATTGTCGTCATTCCTTATCAGTATCATTGTCGTCTTGGCCATCTGTCTCTTTGGAATTTGAAGTTAATGATACTCTATTGTGGCTCTGTTGCGTCTTTACCTTGTGAAGTGTATTGGTTTAGTAAACATTATTGAGTGTCGTTTTCACCTTGGATTGAGTGTCGTGTGTCTAGTCCCTTTCACTTAGTCCATTCAGATATTTGGGATCCCATGTATGTGAAGTCTTTTTTTAGCTTTCAGTATTTTGTGATTTTTGTTGATAATTACTCTCCCATAACATATCTTTGTCTAATGAAAAATAGACCAGAGTTGTTTTCCATTTCTAAATCTTTTTATATGGAAATCATAACTCAGTTTGATGCTTCAATTTGTGTTTTTCGTTTGGATATTGCACGTGAATATTTTTATACATCCCTATCTCAATTCTTTGGTGCTAATGGTAATTATTGATCAATCCTCTTGCAGTCTTGCGCTCGTACTCCACAACAAAATAGAGTTGAGCACAAGTTGTGTCATTTGTTGGAAGTTATTAGAGCTCTTTTTTTTCCAAATGCATGTTCCTAAACCTTATTAGAGTAATGTTGTCTTTACCGCATGTTACCTTGTGAATTGTACACCTAGGTTGTGGGTGGTCAAATTCCTCATGTGATGTTATTTCCAATTGGCCCCATTTTCCCTTTACCTCCTAAGATCTTTGGTTGTACCCGTTATGTTCGTGTTAGATCCCGGTAAAGACAAATTGGATCTTCAGTCTGTCAAGTGTGTTTTCCTAGAATATTCTCGAACGCAGAGAGGATACAAATGTTGTTCTCCCACCCTTTGTCACCACTTTGTTTGTGCCAGTGTTACTTTTCATGAATATTTGCCATTCCTTTCTTCTCCTAGCTCTCGTGCTCCATCACAGTGTCTCCCTTGTCTCGTCCCTGCATCCCACTTCCTTCTGTGCCGTCATTACATGTGTATGCTCGTCGTCCCGAGCCTTCGTCGACCCCTCCGGTGCCTCCTCCTGAATCTTCTCCCATGTTGTGAGATTCATTACCCGTGCTTCCTTCGGCTACTTCCACCATTGTTGCGCCATTTGACTCTTAGTCTCTTCCTATTGCCCTTCACAAAAGTAGACGTAGTTGCGCTTCTCTTCCCATTGCCTAGTTCATCTCTTCTGATCATTTATCTCCTTCACTTCGTACATTTACTACTTTTGTTTGTTTTATCTATGTTTCACATTCTGTTCAGGGGGCTTTATTTATTCCAGGCTGGAGGATAGCTATGGAAGATGAGATGTTTGCTCTTCTTGACAATGGTACCTGGCGATTGGTACCTTTTCCCTTTGGAAAATTAACCATTGGTTGTTGTTAGGTCTTCACTGTCAAATATCATCCTAGTGGTTCTGAGAGCATTTCAAGGCTTGTCTTATTGCTAAAGGGTATACTCAGACATATTGCGTTGACTATGTTGAGACCTTTTCACCCATGGCTAAAATTGCTTATATTCGTGGCCATTTTTCCAGTTAAATGTCAAGAATGCATTCTTCTATGATGATCTTCATGAAGAAGTTTACAAGAGCAAGCTCCTGGGTTTATTGCTCAAGGGGAGACTACTTCGGTATGTAGACTTCGGAAAGCAATTAACGGCCTTAAACAATCACTTAGAGCTTGGTTTAGGAAGTTCAGTGATGCAGTGTTGAAATTTGGAATGTGTCGTTGTCAATCAGATCATTTTGTTTTCTCCCTCACATATGAGAAGCAAAATTCTATTGATTGTTTATGTAGATGACATTCTTATTTCTGAAAATGATAAGAAAGGCATTGTTGAGTTAAAAACCTTTTTCTAACGTCAGTTTCATACTAAAGACTTAGGTAAACTTAGGTACTTCTTAGGCATTGAGGAAGCCTGATCTAAAGATAGAAATAGTTTGTCATAAAGGAAATATACAATGGATATTTTGATAGAGACAGGTTTACTAGGGTCTAGAACAGTAGAGACATCTATGGATTCTAATGTCAAGCTTTGCATTGATCAAAGGGAGTTACTATCTAGCCCTGATAGGTATCGTCGCTTAGTTGGTAAGCTGTACTATCTTACTATTGCCCGTCAAGGCATTTTATTCGCTGTCATTTTGGTTACTCAGTATATGTCAACTCCTCACCTTCCACATTGGGAAGCAATTCTTAGAATTGTAAAGTATTTTAAGCCTCATTCTGATCGTGTTCTATTTTACTGAGACAATGGTCACTTACGTGTTAAGGCCTTTACAAATTCAAACTGGATAAGAGCTTCATCAGACATGAGATCTATTACAGGATATTATACCTTTTTGAGTGGCAATTGTCACTTGGAAAAGTAAAAAGCATACAGTTGTTGCAAGGTCTAGTGTAGAAGTCGAATATAGAATTATAGCCCATACCACCTATGAGATCATGTGGATGAAGCACTTTTTGGAAGAGATAGTTGTTGATGTGAAACTGCCTATGAACATATATTGTGATAATCAAACCGCTATCCATATTACCTCAAACTTAGTCTTTCATGAGAGAACAAAATACATTGAGGTCGATTGTTATCTAGTTCGAGAAAAGGTAGAAAGTGGTGTGATAGCCACTCCTTTTCTGGCTATAGGCATGTAGCTTGCTGATATCTTCACTAAATCTTTGTGCATACCGTGGTTGGAGTTGTTATGTAACAAGTTGAGTCTATGTTAGGGATTATTTGATAATATGTATTTAGTAGGTGTGGGTACTATAGTCTTTGTAATATTATTTCTTTTTTATATATATATATATATATATATATATATTGATGATACCTATTAGGGTTGATTTAGCACCCTAATTTTATCTCAACACAATCAATAAGGGCGGCCTCTATCTATATTCTGACGCATGTTTAAGGGCTTGATTGGCAACCAGCTTAAAAGCTACTTTTTTGCTTTTTGCGTTTTAAGCTACTTTTTTAAGTTGGTTGATTAGGTAAAAGGTTAGTTTTTTTGTTTTTTGTTTTTTGTTTAAAGTGGACAGCTCTTTTATATAGTTGATTATAACAATTATGTATAATTGGTAGTTATCAAGTAGGGTGTTATTGTCTTTTAGAATAGGTGGGGGGTTTGAATAGGGTATTCTAGTTTTGATTTAATTTTTTGGCTTTTATGATTTTTTACTTTTTTGTCAAACGGGCTATGTTGGCTTTTTTGTGTTTTAGGCAAAAAGCCAAAAAGCTTAGGTTGCCAATCTGGCCCTTAGACTATACACCAGTCCATAACAGTGGTGTACCACACAATAAGGCACTTTTCACTGAACTAAAAACAGAACAACTTGCATGAGCAGGTCCTTCAAGAACCAGAGGCACGCAGTCTTGGTGGGAGTGTTATTGGTGGAATCACTCAACGTCTGGCAGCACGCTTACTGCAACAAGTTCTCCGAGCTCCAACAACACCCCCTGCTTCAATTTCATGAGCATTGTGAACTTCTGGGTAAGCTAATACACAATATATTTAGACCTGAAAACATTATGTTATCATGTATAAGGGAACATAAAGAGAAACAAAAAAGAAAAAGGAAAAAAGGTTGAATTTCGAAGTTTTGTGCAATAATGTTCGTGTTACACATTAAGACTACAAAGCTTTAACATACTTTTAACTGGCAGCGTGTTAAGAGATTACTACTCTGCACTTCGATTTAACTTACACCACGCACTTGTAGCTAAGTTTGTAGTAAAAGTTAATTGTTAAGAAGTGAATGCTAAAAGTACCAAAATAGAGCTTCTCAAAAATTAGATTTCTAAATTTGTTTTTGACCCATAATAGATAACAGAAACTATGAATAACCTTGCAAAAAAAGCATAGTCAGCCCATTTATGGCATGTACTCTCCAAATAAATGTTGGTCAAGTAATATTGTTAGCATAATAATATGTGAAATAGGAAAAGCAAGGGTAAATACCATGATAGCACATTGGGCAGTGGTAGAAATAATACTAAGAATCATTTACTCTTTAAACACTTCCCGTTATATGATTTCAGGCATGCTTGCCGTCTGCATAGTTAATTCTACCCAAAGCGCTAATGATTTGTTTAGGTGGTTGGGGTATTTTTCTGAATTAGACAACTGACTGTACCGTTGATTGTACTATCTAAATAAAAAGAAGAGAAAAATTAATTGTTCATGTATATTTACTAGAATTACAGTCCATCTCAAAGTGTTTTGAGTCCTCTTATGGAATAGAGGATTATTTGCAACGTACAACATAGTCTGATTTTTACTCGACATCCTTGTGGCTTGTGGGTGAATTGATTACATTGATGAAAACTGTTATTTCTTCCACGGACTTTACTCGATTCTGTACATATCCTTTCGCTTTATGTTGCCTCAGTACTAGGCATGATTACCTAGTATTATTTCTTACATTTTCAATTCGATGTATTTTTTTTAAAAAAAAATTGCAGGAAAATGTGCAAATACCGTAAGTAGGTGTCCATCTCTTTGACACATTTGGATGTGCAACATCAATTGATAAACTAATGTGACCACCTTAGCATTTCCCCCCCTTTATTAACCTATTAACCTCGTCTTGTCAAATGGGCGATTAGGTTACTTGCTCTACTTTAATATCATGTCTGATAACTGATAATTGGTGCCAGATTAGTAATGAAATGATACTAATAGTTAACTATAAATTAGTCAACTGCATAATGAGCCAATCACTCAAGTTACTCAAATCTTCCTTGACACGGACATGGAAGTTGCCCACAGCTACACGACTGTCCTTCAGTGTCAATAACTTTTCTCCTATAATGATGAACAAAATTGTACGCACAAAACTACTACATGGGTGTCAAGGAAACTCCTATAATGATATACTTCACAGTTATGTGAGATAATTTCGAGAAGGATTATTTGGGAGACGATGAGGCTTGCAATATAGTTGAAAAGGGTGGGGTGTAGATCACACAAGCCAATGATACAGTATTGAAGCCGAAGGATGTTAGACATTTGTTTAGTCTAACAAGGAATTTAATCTCAGTGGATCAACTGTCAGAATCTGAGATTGTAATGTCGTTTGGAAGATATTCTTGGAGGATGTACTAAGGGTCATTGGTTTTGGCCCAAGGTAAAAGGAGGGCACTTTATATGTATTTTTGGATTTTTACGGCAAGATATCAATGGCAGCATTTGGGGTTGATGTTGGTATTTGGACAGATGGCTTGCTCACATAACCGAGAAGGGAATGAAAGTAACGATCTAGAAAGGAAAGCTACCAGTGATTGAGTCGATTGATTTGGGATTTTGTGAAGAACGTGTCTTCAGAAAACAGAGGAAAGTCAGTTTTAGAAAGGAAGCAAGGAATACATTTGCACGGTTAGTTTCTTTTTCTTTTAAAATTCCAAAAAGAAATCTTTAGCATAAAATGCGACAGTTGAGAGTTTTAGTTTATCGAGTCATAAATTAGAAAAATTGGAGTCGCCGCCTAGCATTTAGTTTGGGTGTGTTAGGCCACCTTTTAAAACCATTTCCAAAGTAAGTAAAGCAAGGTTTTGAAATTAAGTTTTAAATTTTTTAAAAAGACAGAATGTCGAACAATAGTTTTTGTTTAAAAAACGGCATATTAGTCAGATCTGATTTAAAATGACTTCTGTTTTAGTGTGCGAATAAAACGAGAGATAGGTTCGGAGATTCACTAATGCGAGTTGGGAAGGTGTTCGGCACACAATATCGTCCTTTTGGTATCAATTTTCTTTTATTAATCTTTTAGTTTAACACAGCATTTTTAATTTTTATACATCCTAAAAAAGAAGTGTATTTTTGGGCAAAATGCAGTTTCAAAGATTTTTTATGTGGAGCAATAGAGGTAGAAGGAGAGAAGGGTGAAGGGGAGGAAGATAAAATTGTTTACTTTGTGTTCTTGGAGGGCACAGACTTGTATATCTTTGCATTTTCTTGTAGACATGGCATGCTTTTTATATGACGTGGCTGAACTTGTTCAAACTGTCTATGTATCCTCGGATGAGAATCAAGCCAAGCTAGTTCATGAACAAGTGCACGGTTTGGTGTGCGCGTGCCTAAGATGGCAAGCAAGATGGATATATAAATAAAATGCCTTGATTTAAAAAAATTGTTTTAAAAAGAAAAACCGGATAAGATAGTTATTATTTTGTGATAGAAAAATTGCATTTAGCCTGTATTATTATTATTATTATTATTATTATTATTATTACTATTGAGAGAAAAACTAGTAAAAATATTTGCTTTTATTTATTAGAAAAGAAATAGTATTTTATTAGTATTTTCTTATTAGAAAACAATATATATTTTTGAGTAGAAAATAATATGTTCTTTTTTTAAAAAGGGTGTTATTTTATTCCTTTTTGGAAAAACAATTTTTATATATTGTTTTAGAAAAATAGTGTTATTTTATTTTTAATTTAAAACAATGTTATTTTATTTTTTTTGAAAATAGTTTTTTTCATTATTTTTAGTTATAAAAACAATATTATTATTTTATTAGAAAAGAGTTTTGTTGTTTTATAAGAAAATTAATTTAATTTTTTAAATAATAAAAATAATGTTATTTTTTTTATTAGAGAACAGTTTTATTGTTTTATTAAAAAAAGTTTTTTTTTATTTTTTAGAAAAACAGTATTATTTTTTTATTGGAAAACAGTGTTGTATTTTTATTTAAAAAAAGTGTTATATATTTTTTTATTAAAAAGTGTTTTTTTAATAGAAAACTGTTATGATTTGTTTATTAGAAAAAAATGTGTTATATTTTTTTATTAACAAAAGTATTATTAGAAAATGGGTATGATTTGATCTTGGGCTTTGAAGCTGTGCAAACTATTGGAGGATTGATCCAGTCAGATTGTGCTTGAACAACTCTTATCAGAGGTTTGGTGTTAACCTGGTGTCCACCTAATGCCCTAGTGTAGAGCTTTAGGCGGATAAAAGCATTCCCAGTTCCATCATACCTGATGAAGTCCGGCATTTTGAACTTGGATGGGAGCTTGAGATTTGGGAAGAAGCAAGGTTCTGAAATGTCAGACCCTGAGTATGGGCCGGTACCCTATATGGTATGAATGGCTTCTTTTAGATGCTGGATCCTTTGTGAGACACTGAGACTGATGGGTCAGTCTTCTTTGTTTGGAGGGTATACTGCTGAGGAAAGTCTTCGTAGTGACTTTCAAGTTGATCTGTTACTACTGATGGAGGATTCTCTTGTCTTGTGCCCGAGATGCCTACGAAAGGCCGTCGAGGAATCCTGGCGAAAAAGCTTGGCTAGTGGCTAACGTTTGAACCAGGATTTTCAATTCCTCCATCTGGTGCTTCTTGCTGTTGAATTCTTCGGCAGAATTAGTCACGGTGTCTATCCTGGAGTTCTGTCTTTCTTCCTCTATCTTTGGTGCTCGGGCCATTGATTGTGTGATGATACTATGCTTGAGTAGGAGGAGTCTCCTACGGCTCTTTGCCATTTTCTTGTTGGGGTGATCTTGAAGATAACTAGTGTGCTATGATGGCTGACGCAGACCTCTCTTTATTTCTGCTTAATTTAGAAAAAGAAACCCATGCTGAAATGAGATAGTTGAAAGACATAACAAAGGTAACAAGTTAGTATTTCCGTATACATCATGAATTCATAGTATTGTTAATTCCTTAAGGAATTTTTTTAAGAAGGTTGGACCATGTGACACTTGTTTTTATATAAAGCTGATTCAACCTTGAAATGACAATGAGATTTGTTTCTTTGAAAGTGAGGCGCATGGTCTACGCATTTTTAGATTAAAGTTGAAAATAAGCGTGTCTAAAGTTGATTCACCCTTAAAATGACAATGAGATTTATATTTAGACATTGTATTTGACAAGGAGCTTAGATAAGCTAAATTATCGTCTTAACTATGGATAGGCAGTATTTCAACTTCTATAGATGAGCATATTGGTGACTTAATCAGGGTGAAGTCAATGTCTACTTAGCCAATATCAGGCTAGCCAAGCCTTTATCCCAATTAGGCGGAACAACAACTTAATCATGATTAGGCTGACCCGATGCTTATTTATGCTCTACGAGGCATAAATAAGGATATTAAAATATTTTAATTTAGTTTTTTTATTATTTAATTTATTAAACTATTAAAAGTAATGACGGGGAATCAACCTTGTTAAATCATTCGGGGGATAAAACTCTGCGATGCATAAATTAAGTTATTAAATATTTTTTGTACTTTTTTTTATCAAATGCATTCCATGCATTCTTTATAATATTTTAATTTATATTAATCTAGAACCATTCTTTAAAGATTGGACATAATCTAATGTAATCTTTGACTTTATTAATAAAAACTTTTATCAAATTTTATTAAATGTACACTGTGAATTGTCAAATGTGCAAATGAAATTTCTGAACATCTCATTTGCTTACAACATTACCCTTCTCATCTGTAATTACTTCTATACTCTCATCACTATTTTTAACACTCATTATTACATTTCTTAATATATTAGATAGTTCTTGAGGGTCCATGATAACATAACCCCTTCTCTCCACTTCATATTTTCT
>JAULJZ010000003.1:9023425-9038425 GCA_032270985.1 Heliamphora pulchella
ATATATAAAGTATAAACTGCAAAAACCTAGCTACAATACAAACTTGTATATTTTCTTTGTTTATGTTTTTGTTTTATTTGTGTTTCAAACCAAAACCCATTTCGCATTGCAAAGTTTTAATGTCCGTGTAGGAAGCAAACTTACCCAGAATAGATCTTCCCACGTATTAATATGCTACAGACTCTTCTGGAGTCTGATGGAAGTAATTGCTTTCATCTAACTTCATATGTTGGTTTCTTCAGTTGTAGGGTTTTATAATGTGGAGTGGACCCCCAAATTCAATGCATTTAGGGCTTTCATATCAACCCAAATCCAAATCTGAGGTTGGACCACACCAAATTAAACCTACTCTACATTTCAAATTACTATCACAGTTAAATGCTTATAGCCAGTTGACTGAATCTCCCAGAGGACCACAAGATGCATTCGATTCTGGAAAAAAGTTACTGCAGACTAAATAAAAGTTTTACTTTAGCTTGTTGACTCTAGTTTCTCCACCAATTGTTCTGATCTTGCCGTAATACGAAAAGTTTAAGTACACATAGTTAAATTATAGAATTAATCATTGATTGCTGTTTTTTACTGATAATTATTTTTTTGAATAAAGTATATTGATTGCTGTTTTTTACTGATAATTATTTTTTTGAATAAAGTATATTTTTATCGATAAAAAGAAACACACTTATCTTGCAGTCATGGTCTAGTGGGTCATCCATCTGTAATCACTATAAAACTTTTAAGGGTCCTCTGAAAATTCAACTTCATAAACTCAAGAATTTTAATTGCTGAAGTAGAGGAACTTTCTTTCCATGTTCAAATTGAACAATTATATATATATATATATAAACATTGTGACACAAGCTATTCGTGTTCAATTTTTGATTTATTGCAAGACAAACTTGAATAAGAAAAAAACTCAAATCAAATACATGATTTGCAATTCTGGTTGTGTATTCAATGGTCTCGTCCTAAGGAGTTCAATAGAATGCCGGTGAGAATTCAGTTTCTTTGGGATTTTAAATTGATGATTTCTTTGTGTTGACCAGTGTTTGCTTGTTGGATTTGTGGTGCTATTCTGTGTTGGATTTGTGCTGCTTAGTCTTTGGGCTTGGCTTTGGCTCTTGGTTATTGGTTCTTTGTGAGGATGTGGCTGCTTGAAATGTTGATTTCTGGTGGTGGTTGCCTTCGGCGTTTATGCTTTTGGTGCTGTTAGTTTTGGGTGCTATTTTTTTGGAGCTGGTGTTATATTTTATTGTTGTCCACTGGTGCAGTTGTTTGGTGTTAGAGTTGATGTTTTTGCTGTTGCCCTTTGGTGCTGTTGTTGGGTGTTGGAGTTGTGGTGTTGGAGCTAGTGTTTCTGTTGTCCTTTGGTATTGTTGAGGTGTTGGGTGCTATTTTTTGGAGATTGTATTGTGTTTTTTTGTTGTTTTTCTGTCATTCTTTGTGTGTCTTCTCTTTTGGGTTCACTCTTGTCAATTGTATTATGTTTGGGTTTTGGCCTTGCTTTCCTGAAATGTAAGTTCGAAGCTGCTCTTGTTTTGGTGATGAATATAATTTTTTTTTTACCGATCAAAAAAATAATACATGCTTAAAATTAAGGTTCCAAAAGAAAAGTGGGAAAGAGAGCACATTGAGCTTTAGAGTCACACTAAATGAGGTGTTAACTTTAAAATATAATATAAATTAGGGTGCTTATGGGTTGGTCATTTAGTACTAAATTTAGAATCGATCTAATTTTAATTGATTCTAATTTTTTGGACTTATAACCAAGCTATTCATTTAATAGAATCAAAACAAACTAAACCAAACCAATAAAATTTGGGTTAGGTTGGTTCGGATCGGAATCACAACTCTATATATTTTAAAAATTATTCTGCGCACATAAAAAAAAAATTTGCTCTGAACAAATTTCAAAAACTTGGAACAAATGATAAATAAAAGCTAGCACCCTTATGGTGACAAAAGCTTGAAACAAAAGGTTTGAACAATTGCTTTGTAACCTGTTTAGTGAAACAAGTGATAAGATTTTACAAAAATAAATAACAAAGACCAATCACAATTGACAATAATTATCTAATTTAATTGCTTGTGTTTGTTGTTCATAAGTTGTAAAGCTAGTAAACTTTTTATTGTTTATATATGAATCTCATAATGATTATCTAATTAATCTAAAGACATATGCTGTTTTTATTATATATATATAAATCAAATTCATACGTTTGGATTCTCAATTTAATTTAAATTAATTTTTAATTAACTCAAAAATCAAACCAATAATTAGAAGCACATACCTTAGTGTATAATTCAGCGCCAGAATCTCAATACTAAAAGTGGGTCGATTGGGCTTTGGATTAACTTTTTTTTAAAGTTTTTTTTGGCTTTTTAACTTTTTTTTTATAAAAAAAATAAATATAAAAATATATAAAAAATAAAAAAGCCATATTAACCAAACTAGTTAGCTTTTTTAAAAGCTTAATTTGTAAGTTAAAATAGGCCAAATATATATTTAATTTATAGTTTTATCAAACAAGTAATTATGACAGGTGACTCATTACATGTTCAGAGTCCGTGTCTTAGTTTTTAAGTTGCATAGAATTACGTCGCCAAACAGAGACTATCCGTACGGTTTTCTTTAAGGTAAGAATGAAGAGATACGAGACTTCTGTTTAATTTATTTTTCCTTGATACTCCGATTTTAAGTGCGTACTGTGCTCGTGAAGGATAGTAGGGCTGTTCAAAAACTCAGTTCAACAGTTTTGCATTTGTTTATACCGCACTTACTCAAGTAAATTAAAAATAAAGAGTAAGGTAAATTGGACAGTTGAGAAAGAATCACATGGGTCGATTAATGATAGCGGTTTCAATCATTTCCACCAGCTATTTAATCAATCAGCCCGCATATAATACTTATTACTTAATTATTTTTTATTTTATTGTTAATTTGTAACTTGTAACTTCTAATTTAATCATTAATCCGTAAGTCATAAATAAAAAATTAAAAATTAAAAATTTTAGGTCTCAATATCTCATACCAAAATATCTTTCTAATTTCTTTAATCCCAAAATATTTTTGATTTATAATTTTCTATAACAGTGAGTCAGTGGCTTCGTGAGCCACTGACCTATGTTTGTTTATTTTTTGTATATTTTATTTGGTGTTTATTACCTTATATCGTGAATGTATGATGTTTGTTTTAATTAGTACTCAAATATATTATTGAAATATTTTTTTTAAATCTTTACATGAATATTTTGTTTAAACTGATGTAATCTCTATTTTAATCTTGAATTAATTGACATTTTAATAAAAGATTTATTTAATTTTTAAACCACCAATCCCTCCAATTCGCTATTGCAAAACTGCCCAAAAAAATAACTAATTCGTCGATTTTACAAAGCGGGTGATTCGGCGGTAGATTAAAATTTTTTATACCGCCATAAATGATTTGGTTAATAAATTTTCACTCAATTCGCATTGCGCCGACTCATGCACACTCCTAAAGGTTAGTATTTTGGTGTGCTTTCGATCGACTCGGCTTCCAAATATATTTTTATGATCGAATTCATTTATTATATAGAATTCATTAAATGTATTATCCATATAAAAAATAAAGTTAACATGGTTGGATAATATTTACTAGCTATAAATAAATGAATGGTAAGCATAACAAAAAAAAAAGTTGAACAAATAATTTTCAATTAAATAGCTCCAGATATTATATCACAACTTTATTTTTTTTTACGTGGATTACAAACTCAACGAGCTATGCATAATGAACGAATCTCATTATAAAAATACATTCAGAAAGATTGGGAACTAAGCCCGTCAATAACACAACAACATATTGTCTCCCATGGGCACAACATGCGCCTTAAGCCCCCGATTTTTTTTGTCCACGAGTTAAAATTACTAAATTACTAACTTATATATTTTCCTTCTCTAGAATAGTTTTTCATGCTTAAAGGTTTCAAAATGAATTTCAACAAGATGAGAAAAAATATATTATTCTTTGGTATTTGAATTGGGTGATTTAGAACCCAACATTCGAATCATTTCTAATCGAATTGACAATTACTTTAGAAAGGGTTTTGATTATATATGATATGCCAATTCTTTGTATAAAATTTGTTCACAGTCAATCCCTGGTGAACTTTCTCAGATAGAACAAGGGTGTGTTCGCATGATCTCATAATAAGGATATGCCAGAATAAAACCAGCTATCACAGTTCATCGCCTAGTGCCAATCCCAAGTTCAAATCGGTCAAACAGAAGCCTAGGACATTTGCTCGAGAGAGGAGTTAGGCGGTGACAAATTAAAGAAGTAACCAACCTCAAGATGACAGGTTTCATTAGGGAAGTCACCTTTCTCAAATGGTTGGCCAACGAATCATGATCAAAAAGCACAACAAGAAATAGAAAATGTGTATCGACTTTATAGATTTGAATAAAGCTTGTGCGGAAATGAGTGGTTTGTTGTTCACTTTGAATTGTTGTTAAGCGTATTTGAAGGGATCATCACAGTTTGAAGAAAAATTCAATAGCGAAGTCTCTACAAGCACACCACCTGTTTGACGAAATGCTTCAACTATAAAAATAAGTGTGAATCATGGAGGATATTAGGCATGTTTCCCTCTGAACTAGATGGAAGGTGCAAAGGCTCTAAGAAGGATAAGCCTTTAAAAGATTTGCACACCATCTTTGTGGACAACCTAGCTAATCAAGTTCATCAGAGCTGGCTCTGTAATTTTTTTAGCCGATGTGGTCCAGTTGCAGACTCTTTTATACCACGGAAGAGAAGACAACCAAGTAACTCAAGGTTTGGGATTGTGCGATTTTGGAATCACAAGGATGCTATTAGAGCAATTAGCATGTTTAATAGGCAGTGGTACTGCCATAAGCAACTGATGGCGAGATCAGCTTGGAGTACCACAAGACGCATGGGCAGGTGTTTGGGAAGATGCAATCAAACTCTTCTAAGGAAGAAGAAGAGCACCACATAGGGAGGTACCAAGTTGTCAATACACGCAGGCCTTTCAAGACCACTAAGACCCAATAGGCAAAAAATGAGGAGGAATGGGAAGACTTCATTGAAGCTAGCAAAGAGGATGCAGAATGGGTTAACAATTGTGCTGTGGGGATAGCTAAAAGCCACTATATTATTGATGGGACACAAGAAGCTATGTGTGTTGAGGGTGTTTTCTGCATTAAAGTCAAGCCTCTTGGTGGATTAAAGGTTCTGTTGCAGTTCACTGATAAGGAAGAAAAAAAGGACTTTCTTTTAACTGCAAAAGATTGGTTGGCTAACTGGTTTGAGGTTGTTCATGAGTGGAGCTATAGAGAGGCTAACTTAACAAGAAGAGTTTGGATCAATATTGAGGGGGTCCCTTTACATGCTTGGAACATCACCACATTCTCAAGAATTGGTGAAAAATGGGGTGAAGTGCTTGGTGTCCATGAAGCAACGAGTAGAAAAGCTGAGCTGGAGGTGATGTGCTTCCTTTTCTCAACCATGAAAAAGAACCCCATTAACGAGTTTTGTAAATTGAAAGTGGGAAAATTTATTTATCCTATTAGATGCAACGAAGGTAGCTTCCAGCAATTGGTGCTATGGGAGGCTTGTTATCATAGACAAGTAAATGTTTCTGAACATCCAGATCAGCAAGGCTCAGTAAGCCAAGAGGAATCTAAGCATCTGAACATAGATGAGCAAGAAGAGAGGATTAGCCGGTTAATTAGGGCAACAAAAGATACAAATATTTCAGTTCAGGCCAAAGAAGCCATTCCAAACCATCCCAAGATCAACCAGGGTGTGAATACCTTCGTGGAGAAGATAGATGACGACCTGGAATTATTAAGCCAAGTTGAGGAAACCTCCCGTGATACGAAAGCTAAGAATTCAAATGGAAGCATGAAAGAGGTAAAGTCTGTTGAGGAGGCACGCATAAGTTTGTTGGGAGCTGCATCTGAGGGAATCAGTGATTCAGAAAATGGGAACATAGGGGTTGGTAAAGGGGTACTAGCCGTAGCAGAGGGGTTCTGCAGCGTAGAAAAGAGGAACTCTGGGATGGGTGAGAAGAGTGTTGACCCATCTCTTAAGGATAGGCTATCTCAGCCTATCACAAACCTAGGTAATGCATACCCAGATAGTGTTAATCCTTCTCTGACCAAGTTTGGGCTTTTACATTCAAATGGACCTTCTCAGTTTATCTTAGAAGAATTTAGACAAAACAAGCTGACATCTAAAGGTGGAAAGAGAAAGAAGGAAAAAATGTTGCGTGATCTAGGCCTCATCACCACCAGCAACAGGGGGTCGAGTGCTAATATAAAGAAGGATAAGAAAGGTAAGTCTAAGCTACTGGCTATGAACCAATCCTCTCTTTCATCTGCTGACTTCTTAAATAATAACAAAATCATCCGTAGAGAAGCTGAATTAGTTCTTGAAACTGGAAAACTCATGGGTTTGAAATTCAATGGGGAAGAAGATCAAATATTGACAACCATTATGGCATTAGAAAAGGCTGATGACAGAATGCTAAAAGGGTGGGAAGATCATACATGAAGTCCCTATGGTGGAATGTCAGGGGGCTGGGAAAGTTGGAGAAGAGGAAGATGGTTAGGAATCTTGTGAAAAATAAGCTGTCTGTAATTGGTTAGTTCTTACTGGGGGTTGGGGAGGGTGGAGGAAAGGGAAGGTCTGGTCTGGGTTGGTTTGCTGGGGGATTTTGTCGACACTCTCCCGAATTTTTACTGTCTTTTGGGTTTGGAATTCAAAGGGGATGTCATATCCTCTCAGTCATGTTAGCCATGGAAAAAGCAGACGCGAGGATGAGCAAGGGGTGGGTTTCTTATACCTGAGTTTGTTTGGGGGTGTTCAGATTGTTTGTGGAGTGTTGGTGTCTGCTTGGAAGGGGTCCGGTACGTTTTGTAGGTAAGCGGGCTTACTCTGTTTATTGAAAGTAAGTCCCAATCAAGGTGAAGGGGCTTAGAATGGAGGTGTGGTGTCTTGAGGCCCACCTGTTTGTTATATTATCTGAAAGAAGTCAATGGTCTAGGGTTGCTCTGTTTGTGGGTTTTTCTCGTCGCATCTTTTCCATGTTTTTGAAAGGCTGGTCTTGATGGCCCTTTCTTGCCTACGTTGCTTTGGTTTTGTAGTTTTGCGCACCTGCTGATGTTGGTCCTTCCCCAGGTTGTGTAGCTAATTTTGCCTTTTTCCTATGGCCTACAAAATGAAGTGTTTGCTTTGCTTGCTTATTCATAGAATTTTTCATTAAGCCCCCGCTGATGAAGTAGGGTGCAGTAGGGTGTTTGGTTCTGGTAGTTGTGTTTGTTTCGTGCAGTTGGTGCCTTGCTTTCTGTTCTTTCTGTTTGGTTTGGGTCTTGTTTGAGTCTGATCTTGGTATCATTTGATGTTTGAATCTTTCTATCTTGGCTCATTGCCTTTTATATTATATTATTTTTGTCGATCAAAAAAAATAAAATAAAACTTGTCCTAAAAATAGTTCCCGTTCCCCATAATTGACCTATTTAGGGACACCTCACTCTGATACTAGCTATTGAGCTTCATGAATCCCTTCTCATGATACAGCTAGATCCTAATGCATTCAATAGATCACGAGAAGACCTTTTTTTTTATAGCAGATGGTGAGTTGTTCTACTACAGGATCATGCCTTTTGAATTAAAGAACGCTAGTGCAACTTACCAAATGATGGTTAATAAAATATTCTCAAATTTAATAAGGAAAATAGAACTATACGTCAACGATTTGCTGGTCCTTAGTAAAGAAGTAGAGCAGCACTTAAGAGATTTCAAAGAAACATTTGATGTACCGCAGAGATACCGAATGAAGCTAATTCCAACAAAATGCACTTCTAGAGTATCCGTCGAATTTTATTTTGGATTTCATGGTCAGCCAACAAGGAATTGAGGCTAACCTAGAGAAAATTCAAGAAATCCTGGACATGAAGCTGCCGCAAGCACTAAAGAAGTCCAAAGGTTAGTACAAGGGGTAGTAGCCTTAAATTGCTTTGTCTCTAGTGTCACCTCTCTTTTCTTAAAATTTTTAAAAAAAAAACTTTTGCATGAAATAAGGGTGTGATTAAGCTTTTACCCAACTAAAAGAGTATCTAACCAATCTCCCCTTATTGTCCTGCGCCCGACCACATGAAGAGCTCTTTCTCTATTTAGCGGTTTCTGTAACTGCAGTAAGTTCAGCTTTAATAAGAAATGTAAGGAGGGCCCTTCAAAGGAAGAATAGCCAATATTCGACGATAGAAAAATTAGACTTTTCTTAATTCATTTCATGCAAAAAAAATCAAGGCCCTACTTTCAGGACCATACGGTTGTGGTATTGTATTGACAATTCATTCGTTGAGAAAGATAATGCAAAGACTTAAAACCTCTAGAAGAATGATGTAGTGGTTAGTAGAGCTTGGGCAGTTCGACATTCAATATCGACCACGAACAAAGATGATAGTGAGGAGATACTAGGGCACAGATAATAGGCCACTTAGATCTACGCAAAGAACAAGATTTCGATAAACAGAAAACGTGAACAATCCAAGTCGACGGCTCGACGTCCAAAAAAGTTGGGAGAGTTAGAATTCTCATCACTTCTTCTCAAGGAGATCACCTACATTGTGATTATGGTGGTGGGGTGACGACAACAGTGATGAGACAATCACTTGGTGGCAGTAGAACAGTGGTGTCATGGAGTGGTAATGACAACAATGGCGATGGTAACAATGATCAATGGCATGGACAGTGGCAATGGATGATAGTAATGACATTGGCGGCGATGATGGTAGTAGTGAAGTAATGGCAAAATAACAATAATATTGGACAATAATAATCCTATCTTTTTACGTTTGAATACTTTTTGTTTGACTTTTATTTTTTTTTTGTATAATACTAAATAGAAAAACTTACAAAAATATATATATATTTTCTACTAAAATAAACAAAGTGTAAATTTTCAAAAGAAGTAGCAATTGATCTCACTAATAAATCAATACTAATTTCACATAGTCCTTGTTGTCCCCCTTTAGGCCAATTAGGTAATCAGCTAAGACCCCTATTTTTGCAAGCCTCTAAATTTATAAGATCATTTTGAATATATACAATTATACATTAGCTGAAAAAATAGTCTAAATTGACAAAATCAAGAATAATATTATTTATTATGTCCTATAAGGCCTTTTATGATATAAACTATTCTACATGAAATTTAAAAATAATTTTTATTGATAAAGTTTAAAAAATATATTATTTATTAGACCCACAAATAAAATAAAAAACTAATTAAAATAAATAAAATCTTATATATTAGATTGACTACGTAACATAAAAATCTAAGTGAATTAGCACTATTATCACTTTTAAAAGATATATTAAAAAAACTTGACTATACAAATTGTACGGAGATGATCCGTAAATTATATTTATTTTGTTGGGTTGAATCTAGTCCGACCAAATTTGCCAATAAATTAACACCTACAATAGTGAACAAACGTGAGTTGGTCGGCAGCGACTTGCCGAAAGTCACTCCGATGGTGAAGTTAGAGAGTGTTTAAGAGAAAAAAAACTAGTAAGAAGGTGAATTGGCAGAGTTTTAGTTAGTAGAATTAGATTGTGCATACCTTTAGCATTTGAATCCTTTCTCTTTATAGTGGAGATTGTCCTTTCTCTCTCTTCAATTCTCACGATGAGTTTTCCTGACATACAGCCCTACAAAACGACCCTGCCTCTCCCGTTGCTGTATTAGATATAGTGACAGACTAACTGTAGTCACATCGCCATTAATGTTTGTATCTCGGCCCGTTCTTTAGGCCGAGATCCTTGTAATAAATACTTCCCTCGAAATTGCAACACACTCAATGGGTGAGAAATGTTTGATCTAATCGCATTTAATCCCAGTTTATCACGGTCAAATCTCATTAAATGTTATACCTCTTCGGTCACATCGCATTTAATACGATGCCAGTGCTCGAGCTCATATCTAGTCGTCGATTATAATTAGTTCGGCACTTAGACCGTCCCTCTGTATGAGTCGACCTCCAACTCTTTATTGGACTCTTCTCCTTTGGGCTTTGATGTGGCCCAGCAGTTCCAGGTATCGGCCCATCCCCTTCGTTTCCACTGGATTTCCTCTTTTGGGCCTTGATGTGGCTCATCGGATATGGGTTTTGGCCCATTCCCCTTCACAAATTTAATTAATAATTTTTCATCTCAAAAAGTAAAAATAGATAAATTTAAAAATAAAAGGCCTCAATTTTAAAATTCGTCAAACGTCTCTAAAATGGTCAACCCACCCCTGGTCCCTTCCAACCACCTCCAACGGCCACCAAACAGCACCGCCACCCCCGAACAGAAACAGCAGAAATACATCACTGCTGGTGCCACTACATGTACCACCATCGGATCAACCAGTTTAGATACAGTCAGGTCCGTGGAGGGTCTAGACTAGGAGTGCACAAAAAATCTGAGAAACTTGAAAATCGAACAAATCCGACCTTTATGAGTTGGGTTGGTTCATTTTTACAAGTAATTGGTTTAACCCTGAGTTCCAAAAAATACAAACCGATAATATTTGTTCGGTTCTTGAATTAGTTTAGGATTAATTCGAACTAACCCAAAACCCGAATACATATATAAAGAAATAAAAAATATTAACCATTAGATTATATATATAATTATTGTCAAATTCATATAAAAAAAATAAAAAAATTTCTAACTTTACAAATTAAAAAAAAAATCATTAGATTAGATTATTATTACTAATTATTATTTATTTATTATATGTTATTTATTTTTATAAATTTTTTTATTAGATATTAATTATTTCTTTTACTAAATAGATTGTAAAATAATTACTTAAACTTTTATGTCATGCTTTTATTATAATGTATAAGTCTTAACTTTTATTTATTATTCATTTTAAAATTTTAAAACTTATACATAGTGATTTTTTTTAATGCGCACAGAGTAATTTTTAAATTTTATGGAACCATGATTCCAAACCGAATCAACCCAATTTTTATTGGTTTTGTTTGATTTGATTCTACAATATAATTGAGTTGGTTCTGAATTCAAAAAATTAAAACTGATAAAAATTAATTCGATCCTAAATTTAGTACAGAACAAAACTAAACCGACCCATGTGTACCCCTAGTCAAGACAGCAAGAGCAACAGCCAACAAGATGGTGTTGCCAATGGATTGGCCAAGAAGGTAAAGATTTAAGCTACCGACTGTAATCCATGACCATCTCAGAGAAGGCAATGGAGCTGCTGTGTATGAGAGAAAAGGGTCGCTTATAAATTCTCGCTTACCAAGTCTGCCTTTGCTTCCATTTTCATCGTTCTGCCACTTTTGAGTTGTACAATATAAAAGCATTTGTATCAGTTTATCCACACACAAGCTCTCGATTTCATATGTGATTCGACCTTCATTAAGAGCTGCTACAAGATGAACTCGTAACATAACTCGGTTTAGGTGCATGATTATTACTAATTGATGCAAGAAAGGCGCATTTAACAAATAATCAAACTCTCATCCACACCTCCCTTTCTCACAAATAAAAAACCTGTAAGTTTACAAGTACAGCAATTGGATTGAAAAGATTGGTGACACCATATCCAATAAGTAACAAATAAGTTGGTAACAACTTCATTTTTTCCACCAGCAAATTACGTAATGGAAGAACATAAAAACCTCAACAAGTGCTAGCACGCTTTGTTACATCTATGTAAAGTCCTCAAGAATCAACTGCTATGCAACACTCACCGGCTGAGCAGGCGCATCTTTCTGAGCCTTGCACCTGTAAAAGACAAATAGTTCCAAAATATAACCAATTGATAACAGTAATAATGCAAGAAACCTCCATTCTCTCTACAAGTACAGTAGTAAGGTGCTTGATGAATCCAGTAGTAAATAGCCATTTTTTCGTCCTTTCTGAAATTTTTATATTTTAGTATAATTGTTATACTTTTTCAATTCTTCTTGTCATGAGCAATGTAAAAGGTAAAGAAATTTTAATCAAAGTTGAAAAATGTTCAATAAAGACACAAAAACTTTGGAAAATGTTCAATAAAGACGAGAAAGCTACTTTTTGGCTGAAAATAGCTACTTTTTGTCTTTTCTTTTCTTTGTAAATTTTTTTTTCCCTAAAATGTATAAAAGATTGGTCTGATTTTTTTTAAAAGAATCATTAAAGACAAAAAATAGTTATTGAGCAAAAGTTTTGACAAACACCACAACATTTCAATAACAAGCCCAGCGTCTCCACTCTCCATATAATAAGTTGGCTTTTCTTTAATGAAACTCATTAGTCCTTTTGTATTGCAGAAGATTTTGATGGACAACTCGGTATCCAAGATGTTGACATTACCAAATAATAATTAAAAGCATTACATGGATACTGGCTAAGGCAATAACTTAAACCACAATTCTGTCAACACAATTTGTGATTATGTTAACGATCACAGATTGTGTTATGTTAACAGCATCCCACGATAGAAATATAACTGCCTTCATAAAATTTCTTTGCAGATTTGCAAACGGCAGAACGAAGTAACAAGGAAATTCAAGTATAGAGGTGTCAATTTGCTAACCTATTACAATGGGATCGAGATGCATAATTGTGATTGTTGCAATTCGTGCACATCCAATCCCCATCACGCCATTGCTTCGCTCTGCCAGTCAGGAACAGATGTAAGATCTTAATCACATATGCACAGAGAAGGTGTATGCAATTGAAACTGAAGACATCTAAATTTCTCTGTTGCACCTGAAGAGATTCACAGTGCTTCCCATACTAACGTTGATCCACAATGAAAATCATAATTGGAAAATATGACATTTACAAACAGCAGAAAAAGGTCCAGAAGAATTAGAAAACAAAGAAAGAACAACAAATCCAACATGTAATGAAGGGGAGAAAAAAGAATTATGCTTCACATAAAATCTGTCAAATCTGTCCTACAAGTGCAGAAGTGCATGGTCCAATATTTACCCTTTGCCAAGAAGAGTAGGCGTTGCTGCTAATTGTGCAAACTGCAAGTTTACTGGTAAATTTAGAGCCGTTGCTGAGCTTCCACTGGTATAAGATGGAGGGGTATATACCCCAGTTGTTTGGTGGCCACCTGAAACTGCCGACGGATCAAATGCTGGGAATGGTTGCTGAAGTCCTAGTGCCTGCAATTTCTTGAAAATGGATGAGGAAAAAAATCAAAAGAAACCTGACTATCTCGATTACAGGAGCAATGAAATTGATCTGGAACCCATGTTAACCTGTCCTGCATTCAATCTCTTGTTATCCCAGTCAGGAACCAATTCTTCAGAAGCTAATCGCTTTGTTCCAAGTGCTTTATGGCCAAAAAAGAGAAAAGGTTAAAAAATCAGTAGCAGAAAAACCCAAGATTTATCCAATAAAAACTAGCTAGTTAATGGTTTAATTCAACATTTAAGGGGAGAAAAAGCAATAAAACAGAACAAAACAACAAAATGGTCATCCCAGTGGGTTCAGGGTCATGCGAAATATGCATTAAAACCCAACAATGGCGAATACTCACTGTAAACGGATGGATTTAACCCCACAAGTTCAACAGACCGTCAATTTTTAACAATAATGTTCTGCTGGGATTGTCACTAGGTGCTTGAGGATTAACATGCTTTTTCTCTAGAAGCAGCAGAAGCAGCTGAAAACAAATGAAAAAGGAACCCCAAAACACGTATCCAAATAAAACAAAAGAAACTACTTGGAAACTCGGACCATTTGAAAGATGAAGGTTGAGTATCAGGAAACGGGTACTGGCCAAGTGAGCAGCACAAATATTCAAGTCAAATAACCCCACCACACCACAGACAGAGCCTGGGAAACCGAAGAGGGGTAGATTTTTGAAGTCTAGATGTAACTATAATCTCAACATATTTTGTAGCCATTTATCGGGAAGGGTGCTCCATTTCTTAAGAATATCAACACAAAAAGCCCATGTATGCCCACACCTGTTTTAGAGCATACAAGGTTGCTCAGAGTCAAGGGGCAAATAAAAGTATTTGTGTTGTAAATGCAGTCTTTATTGGGCTTAGAATATTGATCAAAGTTTATTATTCTCCCAATCTTAGAATTTTAGTCCAAGTAGAGAACCCAACACCTATCAATATCTATATAATTCTTCTATTCCATTAACTTGCAATATAGAGAATTTAAGAAAAGCTTTGTATTTTTTTGTGGTGCTTCATGCAATCTTATCCTAAGGGGCAATTTTAGAGAAAGTCTCGGTGGGATTCATAGAATATTCTTCCTCTTTTCGTTCTTCTTCTCCACAAAGTTATTATTCTCGGGTAACTATTTGCATCCAAAAATATCAGCCCCAAAACCGTAATCCTCTGATTCCTGATCAACCAAAGTCCCACCCCCATTGGCCATCGATTAACACATAAACTCGCAAAATAGCAGTTGGTTAGCCTCCATGATCACTACAATTCTGAGAAAACAGCAGCATACAACTTTAAATTTGAATAAATTTAAGCCCTTTTGTTTCTGACAACCCTCATAGTCTTCTTCTACATTATAGAGAACGATAAGACCACCCTAAAGTCACCACAATTCTTATTGTATGCAGCCCTAGGCCCTGGTTTCTAATATTTTTATCAGCCCCCTGGTTTCTAATTTTTTGATCAGCACCCTGGTTTCTAATTTTCCCCACATCAATTTGGTATCAAAGCATAACATCCAATCTTTCTTCAACCTAAATCCGCTTTTTGGCTTATTGCCATGGTTCTAATGCATAGCTTTCATCCAAACTTGATGCCTTCTCAATGTAATGCGAAATCAAATTCTCAAGTGTAGAGCAAGATATTGGTGCATTGAAAGATAATTCAACACTATAGATGAAAAACTCAACAATAAATTTACCGCTAATCTTTGGATACTAAATTCAGAGTCTCTAAAGAATTCTGTTGAAGCCTTTTCTTCTTCAACAGTAAGGGAACCAATAAAA
>JAULJZ010000003.1:9040925-9044169 GCA_032270985.1 Heliamphora pulchella
CTGATTCCCGTTACGGCCGATTTGGATGCATAATGAAAATTCCAATGCGTAAACACCGTTACAGCACCGTAAAGCCCCGTTACGGTACCGCTACGGCCGTTACGGTACCGCTACGGCCGTTACGGAGGCTGTAGAGGCTCTTCAGTCTATGAAACAATCGAAATTATTTTTTGGTGAAATTTCTTCTATTCTTTTCATCAGAAAAGGTATGCATAGCATCCGCAAAACTTCATACTTACTTGGGTGAAGCTTGATTTGCAAAATTTACATAAACTTAGATATTTCTTGACTTTCAAAAATGCAAAAATATCTATTTTTGTTGTCGAGGTTTGTTCATGATCTATGCAAAGTAAGTTTCGTATCTTTAGATCTTGTTTCTTGTAGGTTAGATTCATATATTTAATATTATAATTATATAACTTTTTAATTATTTTTTAAAACGTTAAAAAACTTTAAAATTACTTCTTCAAGTCTATGCAAACTAAGTTTAAAATTTTTAGATTTTGATTGATCTAAATTGGATACTTGTTCACGGTCTATGCAAACTAAATTTAAAATATTTAGATTTTGGTTGTTCTAAATTGGATTCATATATTTAATGTTTAATTATTTTTACTTTTAGAAAATAAAAAAATATTAATTTTTAAAGAAATCTTAATTCAATATCTACGCAAAGTAAGTTTAGAATATTTAGATATTAGATTTCTTAGGTTAAATTCAAATATTCAATGTTGCAGTACATTTTTATTATTTTGATTTAAGAATTCAAAAAAATAATTTTTAAAATATTTGTTCAAAATCTATATAAAACAAGCTTAGAATCTATAGATCTTAGTCGTTTTTATGTTATATTTGTATATTTAATGATGTATTGTTTTCTTTTTTTAAAAAAATTAGAACTATTATTCACATTAAAACATATATCGGATCATGTCTAGAAAGTGAGCAAAATTCACCAAAACTATTGTAAACTTTAACAAATATGATTTTGAAATAAAAACACATTTATCGGCTAATTTTAAGTGAGTTGTGCAAAAACAAAAAAATCACGGCTCCAGTTACTATTAAAGTTACACTACGGCCGTTACGCCTTGAAAACGCGTCATCACCACCGTTACTGTTACAACGACCACTACCATAAATTAAAACTATGGGGTTTGTGCCCCCACTGACACGTAAAAATACCTTGTGCCCCACTGAAACGTAAAAATACCTCTAGTATGCTTATATTTTTGTATTTTTTCTTCAATTATCTTATTTGTGCCCCTATAAATTAACACTATACCCCTTAAGTATGTAAGTACAAAGGTAATAGGCTTCTCATTTTCTCTTTTTTCATTCGGCCTTCTCTTTTTTCAAACTCGAAAATAAAATTCATCGTAATCAACTGTAAAAGTATATTTGTAAGTTATCGTAAATGTCCAAGTTCGAGATACTTTCGTAAAAGAATGTTGTATAAAATTTGTACTTACTAATAAATGTTTAAATTTTTTATTTATTGATTGTGATAAAAAAAAAGAAAAAAAAAACTCATCGTGCTAGATTCTAAAAAAAAATATCTTGTTGTCCTTTCAGTTGTGCCCCTACTGTGTTTCATTCTTAGACCTGCCACTGCCCAAATTTCATATCATTTAGGGAATCCAATTGTCCAAAACAGCTTCAGTGTAGTCTGGAGACTCCAACTTACGGAATCTTCATCATTTCTATGCTTGAGCCTAGACCTCACATTTATGTAAACCTAACTCCATGTTCACATTGAGATATCCATTATGCTGATATAATTTATCACAAACCAACTTTCAGATGTTTTTTCCTTGTCCCACAAAACTTTTCCGTTGTGGTAACTTATTTGTTTGAAGAATAGAGATTGAGGAGACTATTCTCATGGTGAAATGGAATAAAGAGTGGCTCATGGAGTAGGGGAAAGGCTGTGGAGTTAGGTACACCTAGGGTAAGGGTTGTAATCCCTCTCATCTGAAGTCTTGTAATCATTGATTCATAGTGGAATTGTTTTGGGGGGTATTGGAATCGTGGTTTTTCCCCGGGGTAAGGGTCTAACAGTTTTACATGTTAAAACGTTGTGATTGTTTCTATCTTTACTTTTATTGCTTGTGGAATGTTAATGAGCATGTGGTGAATACTAACTGTTGGGAAAAGAAATTGATCTAATTTGATTGAATTGAGAATTGGAGTTTGGCCAATTCAACCCCCTCTACAAACAACCTTCACTGATGTTCAACATCAAGAATGGCACTTTAATCTTTATTTGCTTATATATCAACGCGTGACAAATAAAAATCTACCCTTTCCAAATAAAAGGTATGTTTACTTAAACTACTATGTCCTTCCAAGGCCCAGCCCCAATTTAATAGGTTTTTCTGAAAGCACTCAAAAGTAACTTAGTTATTACAGTTCCAACATCCCACATCTAGAATCTCCAAGATAAGAAAGTTGCGAAATTCATGCGGTCTACAAAGTAAGTATTGTAATTATCTCCTCAGGTCTAGGGACATATCATTTAGATATCAGTCACAGCAGCAATACGAGTAGTATGTAATAATCATACATTGAAATATAATGTCAACGAGATTTAAGAAGAATTACCAGCAACCAAATTATCTGACTCAACAGTTTTTAAATCCAAAGTTCCACACATAGGTAAAACCGTAAAAGAATTTTAAAAAGGACTCCCCCAAAAAAAGAAAGAAAAAGGTTTCAGTCTAACAATTGCCCTTCCAGTATGGCTTAAGTCTCCCATCAAACGTATAAGCATGTTTTCTTTATTTGCTACCAATCTCACATATGAAGTCCTATCACCAATCACTATTCACTAGCCCCAAACTTCTGTTAGGATTCATGCATAATCACTATCTGCATATCCAAAAACCAATTGGATATGCAGATAGTGATAAGAAATTATCAGAAGCCGAAACAGACCAGAATTTTCAGCCTGTTCACTCGATCCCACAACAAATCCAACCAACTCAAACTTCTATGAATCACGGGGTATACATACATACATACATACATACATCTATACTATCTATTGTATCTTACAAAGGGGTAACACCCATTTGGTGTTCCCCAATTTTGAAGCTGCGTGGATTTTTGATATTTCCTAAACTACCCTCCCTCACTCCCTCTTTCTCTCTAAAAAAAACTATCTGTAACTCCCACTCCCTCTCGCATCTCCCTCTCCCTCTACAAGATATCCATTAATTTTTTTTATTACTTAATTTTAAAA
>JAULJZ010000003.1:9044269-9063665 GCA_032270985.1 Heliamphora pulchella
CCTACTCCATTCTCCAACGAGCTGACGACTTTGAGTCTTCTTCTCCACTGGTTCTCCATGTTCTGAAGATCTCCTTTAAAGCAATAAATTGCATTCCCATTAAGCATCTATTTCGTTAGAAGCATTACGTCTTTCAAAATCTTGCTCGTAAGAAAGCAGTACAGAGCCTGAAGAACATGAGGGTAGGGAAAATGATTCATATATCTAACCTTTCCACTGGGTCACAACCCTCCCTTAATGCGACTAAGGAGTGGTTAGCAAGGGTAGTCAATTAGTATTGAAGCATCCATGTTATAAAAAGAGACATAAAACACAAGGGTAGTTGTGAAATTTTATAGTAAACTTGAGTTGCCATAATTGGGTGCATGTCAACAGTCAACCAACGAGGTTCGTCAGTTAGCCAGAACTCTTGCATCTTATTAGGAGGCCAAGAGTTCAGCTCTCCTCCCTGTGTGGAGATGCTTTCTTGTTGGAAGTTGTATTTGATATTGCTGTGTTTGTGCTTATTATATGCTTGTTGTTGAATGTACAGTTTTATTTAGTTCTCGTGATATTTGTAAACCATGGGCGCGTGTCCAACTAGAGACAACTCAGGAGGTGCTAAGCAAAGACCAACAGTTCTCTCAAATAGAAGTCTCCACCAACATAAATTTTGGAGAAGATTTGAATCTACCATTATCATCCTTTCCACAAACCAACCCAAAATGCCCGAGAAGGGCCACAGATGTCTATTTTTCAATCCACATCAATTGATGACATGACGTGAAAGCTAAAGAGTGACATGTATTAACCGTTTTAAATCTCAGTGTTCATATACTGATTAAAGTCGTCTTCTATTTAAATATGAAGTCTCATCGGGATTCCTGTTTGGTAGCATTTTTGTTTCCTGTTTTTTGTAACATGTTATATAATTTGTTTTAGTTCATTGTGGGAAAATTCTGCATAATATGTATAACAACTTTCAAATTCCCAAAAACCAACATCCAACAACATTGAGTTTCAACTCACAAATCAATATGCAGAGTTCTTCAGAATTTGAAACAGAAAAAGGGAAAAAAAATAAATAAAAAAGAAGACAAAAGATAACCTGAAGCAGAAGTGGAAGGGGGTTTCCTAACTAGAACGTCCGTTAAGCTAGTTTCCGATGGTGGCGCCGTCAGTATCGGAGTTGCCTGCACTAAGAAACAAATCCATCATACATTGATACATACAAACATACATACACACACACACACACAAGCAAAAAAACAATAAATGAGAACGAGGAGAGCGAGGCAACGACTAAAACAAAAACCCTAGAAAGGAAGCAGAGAAGGGGAACTCTCACAATTTTGAGGGATCTGAGCTTCTCTAGGAGGGGATCTACGCCTTCCAATCGCCTAGAGACGGTGGTGATCTCATCGTCCGTCCTCTTCACATACATGAAATTCGAGTATTGAGAAAAATAAATTGGTGATTCGTCAAGTACTAATTGTTCGATGATGTAAAAAATAGTTGAACGCGAAGATCTTACCTGTGAGCTTGAGAGGGATGATTCCGATGAACCCATCGAAAAAGCTAAGCAAAGCAGAGATGCGAATTGTAGTACTCTGCTGTTACGTACTTCGAGCTCACTTTCTGGGCCAGAACGAGAAGATAGTTGGTGGATCTCAATACGACGCCGTTTTTAGTGGAAACGTCCGCGTTTCGCAAACTTCGCTTCCCAACATATAAATACAACCGCCCATTTTTTCCCCTAGAACAGAAGCGGAGGAGCAGGCTCTCTCTCTCGATTGCTAGGGCAAATTCTAGGCGTTGGGAGTACTCTCCTTTGGAGTCGACGAAGGTTTGTTGATTGGTGTTTGATTGTTCAAATATCAAGAATGAGGACTCGAAATGCCGGAACCCCCAAATCGGCCGCCGGGAAGAAGACGCCACCGACCAGAAAATCGGCCGCCAAAACTCCTACGAGCCCAGCGACCGAGTCAGTGACAGAATCTGCTACGCCCAAAACTGTCGAGGCCAATTCTGCCTCCGCCTCCAAAGCGAAGCATGTCAGGACGGACCAAACCACTTCCAATGCGAGCGCTGACTCGAAGCCTGAACAACCCGGTAATGATTTTTTCCGCAGTTCTATCGTTTCAAGTTATTAGGTCTAATTTGGCACATCATCCGTGAGTTGGAATAAATATGTGTGTTTATGTTTGTGTCTGTATTTGTTTATGCTAATATTTCCATTAAGAGATTTGGTATTAGATGGAGGTTGGTCGGTGAAGGAGTAATTCAATTATACCAATAAATAATTCAAGTTCGATTGAATTTGCTTCCCTTGTTTTGGTAATGCATTAGGGCGTGGACATGCGGACTCGTATTTGTACATGCACAAAATTTGCACATGTTTGTGTACGCAATGTGTGTAATGATTTTGTATTTTGTGTGTGTTTTTGTTTTAATTGGTCTTTTGTTTATGTTAGTTGAACAAGCAGAAGCAGTGTCCGTTGTTGAGGTTTCACCGGTAACGAAAGTAGCTAAGACAACAAAAACTGTGTTAAGGAAAACAACAGCTAGAACCAAAACTCCTACTTCAGCAAAAGCTGTTTCTAGGCAGAGACCAAAGTTGGAGGAAACTGATGAGTTGAAGGTTCAAGAATCCACAGAGAAGGAAGAGATGGAGTATGCTAATGATGTAAATGCGAAGAATGAAGATATCTCTATTTCTAATGTTGAAGAAACTGTCAAAAAGGAAGAACATGATGTTGAAAATGTTGAAGAAAACGAAAGGGTGGAGGATCAGAATGTTATGAATGTTGAAGAACCCCCAAAGGAGGAAGAAAAGACAATTGATGCAGAAGAGCCTTTGTTTCCAGACATAGGGAAATCTACAAGGCAGGAAAATCCTGTTGCTGAGTCTTCAGAGAATCAAGAACCTGATACGGCAAGTGAGGAAGAGGAGGTGAAGGAAGAAATGGAGGAGGAGACAAAAATTATTGATGATGAAGTGGAACCCGAAAATGAGCCTGTCAATATGGAGGAAGATTTTAATAGGAAGTTGAAAGCAGAAGATACTCAACCTGGGGATGAGTTTGATAATGAGGAGAGGACGAAGGAATGCAGGGACCTAGAGGTTCTTGAAGACTTCGGCAAGGAAACACTTGCAGAGGATGATATTGAGGAGCATGGTGAAGAAGCAGAGACGTTGGAACGGGAACAAATGGAATTAAATGTTGCGGTGAAGGAACACAGGATTAGGAAAGAGCTGGAGATATTTGTTAGTGGGTTGGATCGTGATGCGGTGGAAGAGGATGTAAAAAAGGCTTTTGAGAAGATTGGGGAGGTAGTTGAAGTTAGGTTGCACAAGAATCCTTCAACTAACAAGAATAAGGGGTATGCATTTGTGAAGTTTGCAACAAAGGAGCAAGTGAGCAGAGCTTTATCGGAAATGAAGAACCCTCTTGTATGAATATTCTCTTCATCGTTGTTTCTTTTTCCTTTGCAAGTATATTCTGATTCTTTTGCTCACAGATACGTGGGAAGCGATGTGGGACTGCACCGAGTGAGGACAATGACACATTGTTCTTGGGAAATATTTGCAACACATGGACAAATGAAGCTGTAAGATTTACTTACCATGGTAATGAATTCATAGCTAGATTGATTGCTCATTCTTTACAACTGTTGGTTGACAGATCAAACAAAAACTGAACGACTATGGCATTGAAGGTATTGAGCACATTACTCTTGTCCCAGATGCCCAACATGAAGGATTAAGTCGTGGTTTTGCTTTCATTGAGTTCTCTTGTCATGCTGATGCGATGCATGCTTATAAAAGGCTTCAAGAGCCTGATGTTATTTTTGGCCATCCTGAGAGAACTGCAAAAGTGGCTTTCGCTGAACCTTTACGTGAGCCAGACCCAGATGTAATGGCCCAGGTGAAGTCAGTATTTTTTGATGGTCTCTCCCCTCACTGGGATGAATACCAAGTTAGGGAGCAATTGAAAGGTTATGGGGAGATTGTGCGTATTAGGCTGGCCCGGAACATGTCAACTGCCAAGAGGAAGGATTTTGGATTTGTTGATTTCAGTGCACATGAAGCTGCCGTCGCTTGTGTTGAGGGCATAAATAACACAGACTTTGGTGATGGGAACTCTAAGGTATTTTTTTCCTGTTGCCTAGTTATATATAACACTGCCGGATGCTTTTGTAGCCTGCCTTTCAATTATTCTTTGTAGGCATTGCTTGCAAACACTTTTGGGGTCCATTATGGATGGATCTGGTATAGCATACAATGCCAAAGTTTCGAAGATAATCTTCATTTTTTTACCATTGATGGCTAGAACTGAAAACTCTGAAGGAACGAAAATTGGATAAAATTTATTTTCTCCTAAACTCTAGTTATTCATGGTGCTAATTTACTCTTTATGACTTTGTATTCATTAAGTAGCTTAATTGCTTTGACATGCACACCTTCGCTTCTAGGTGCACTGCAGGTAAACAATCTTGGCGCGATGTTGCCGCAGAACCATTGTTTAATATCATATTAACTAAGTGAGAATGTTGTTCTAATGTGTTGCTAGACTAAAGTGAGAGCAAGACTTTCAAATCCTTTGCCAAAAACTCAGGCTGTGAAGGGTGGAATGTGCGGAGGGTTTAGAATTGCCCATGGTGGTGCTGGTAACTTTACAAATTTTGGTAACTCCAAAAATTTGGAGAACTATTTGCTTCATTATCTTTCTGGGCCTTTTTTTTTGTTGTAAAATTGCAGTCTCTGTTGATTACAGGAAGGGGTTTTCGGAGGGGTGGGCGTGCATTCAACTGGACATACTTTCAGCGTGGCAGGGGCGGCTTCTATCAACGTGGGCGTGGGCAAAATTGGAGAAGGGGTTTTACCCGTGAACGTGACCTTGATATCCAATATCCTTCCCATCAAAGAGAAATGTTTGGTCGAGGTAATTTTATGAAGCTACTGAGTTTCGAATGTTTTATTGATTCTTTCTGCTGACACAGTTGTAGAAAGAGAACCATGCCCCTTTGTGTGTATATGGATTTTTCTTGTTTATATGCATTGCTCTATGAGAAAAAGAATAAACCAAGAAGCTCTTAGATTGTAGCATCCCTTTAGGCCTCATATGCAAAAGCATTCTTCTTTATTTTCTTTTATGTCCTTTGGTGGCCTAGCTGCACCCCCTCTATCTATCATACTAGAGCGATTCGAGAAGAACAATTGGGGTCATATTCTATCCTTTTTACAATGCCCATAAACGGAGGATCTTGTCGTAAAAAAAATCATATAAGACTCAAAGCATGCCATGTATTAGGCTTTTTCTCTTTGATTTTCTTTCTTTCTTTTTAAATATCAGAAATTTAACACTTTCAAGACCTAATTGGAGGAGAGGTGTGAAAGAGATGGGACATTGTTCCACATCTGATGATGCCACCTGTATGAGCCGCGATTTTTTACTATAGTTTAAATCCACCCCTTCCCACGACCTTAAAAAACAATGAGAAGATGAAGGAACAAAAATATGACGATCCTAAGACCAAGAGATGTGGCCAATTTTATTGTTGATTAAGTTCACATGATTAGAGTATCTTCTATCAAATCAAATTATGCGTGTTCTTAGTTCTTACCATAAAAAAGTTTAGGGCAAAATCCACATTACCCCCTTGTGGTGAATAACCCTTTTATGTTTGGAAATGACCACACAACTCCCAATAGGTTATGAACTAAAACTCACTGTTACATCCGTTAATTGTGCTTGCAAATTGACAATAATGCTCTCTTCTTCTCTTTTAAAATAAATTCATATATATGTATATATGAGTCCATACTCGGAAATGAGAAGGCCGGTGATGGGCATTTGGGGAATTCAGGTTGATCGCGTGTCTTCATTCAAGCAACGGTACAGAATAAGAACGAAACGAAGTGAAAAATCGGGGGGTAGGAAAAAGAGTCGAGTCAATCAGGCTCGACGACCGAGAAAAGCAAAATGAAATCAAGATTCAGCTGAAAAAGAAACAACTTTAGGGATACCATGACCGATCACCATCGATAAAGAAGAATCTTTCTAAACTACTTCGGGTCAGCAAGGCCTTTAAGCATCCGAAATGCTAGGGTAGTAAATGACATAATGTTCCTGATTAGAAAATGACGAATCCTTCAGAAAAACGAAGTTATTCAAGTTTTTTTTTCCCAAAGAAGTCCTGCCCCGAATCACTTCACTACCCAGGAAGCCTTGGCTCGAAAGCAACAAGCAACAAATGTTGCAAGCGAAACTTGAGTTCTCAATGAGGGGCAAATTTATATACACACACACACGCATATACATACATACATACATACATACATACATGGTATCTATAGCAACAGACCTATCACTATCGATAAATAAGAATCTTTCTAAATCACTTCGGGTCAACGGGGCCTTCAAGCATCCGAACTACGCCAGGGTTGTAAATGGCATAATGTTCTTGATAGAAATTGACAAATCCTTCAGAAAAACAAAGTTATTCAAGTTCTTTTCCCAAAGAAATCCCGCTTTGAACCACTTAACTACCAAGCAAGCTCCGGCTCAAAAGCAACAAGCAACAGATGTGCAAGCGAAACTTGAGTTCTTAATGAGCAGCGCGTTTATATTTATATTTATATACCCACTCATATATACATATACACATACAACACTACAAAAAGATTAAAATGATTAGAATGATATCTAGTACGATATATGAGTTTCAAAGGAGTAAGATCACGAGGCTGGTCGAAAAGATTAATTAAGAACATTAATTGACGCCCCAATCAGTAGTCTCTTGCCACCCCAAGCCTCCCAAGTCTCAACCCACCCACCGACCTTGATTGGCATAAGTCCCACGCAACTTTAATCCACCCACCCATGTGCAAAACCATCATATATTCAGTGTTTTTGAATATCACATACATCATTACAACCACCTTCAATTCAATTATTTCAAAATTATACATGTGTGTGGGTGGGTGGGTGGGGCTGGCGGGGTGAAGGGTTTGGGAGGGCTGGGGAGTGTGAAGGAAAGGAAGGGTGGTTGTAGAGAGAGGAGGGGGGAGGAGAGATAAATGACAGAGAAACAGAGGGAAAGTTAAGTGTCATTTTTTAAAAATTTAAAGATTTATAAAGGGTATTTTTGTGGGACTATTAAATTATCTGCTTATCTTTCAATTTAAAGGTTGGACAGTGGTTAGGGAGGGAGGGGATGGGTGAGTGAGATTGGCAAGGGAGGTTGGAGACTTGGAGGGAGGATGGTGGAGGGAGTAGAGAGACAAAAAGAAAATGGCATTTTTTTAAAAAAATTTGAAAACATATTAGGAGTATTGTTGTCTAAAAAAATTGTTTACTCTCTTTACACCCGCACGATTTGCATTTTCAGTTAATTGGGATGGAGTATGTGACGGTGTGTTTTAGTCTACTAACTGCAATGAGTTAGGAGGTCATTTCCAAACGTCGGGGAGTAATTTGCACCACAAGGGGGTAAAGTGAAATTTGCCTTTTAAGTTTTATCAAATAAAAAAAGTTTCATTAAAAAGGAATCCATTGAATTTTGGGAATTTTTAGCGCACACGTCTAGAATGTAAGACCGAAAGTGATATTCTAATTTTTTTTGACATGATGTTTCCTATTTATGTGCATGAAGGATTTTTGCTAGGCTTTGAGACATGTATGCATGCGGTTGTCGAAGCCTTATATGTAATATTACATGCGAGCAGGTGGATGGAGGGATTCATTTGGTGGTGCTCGTGATACATTTGGTGGGGCTGCTGTTCCACCAAGATCTAACCTTGATGGGTTCAGGCATATTGCAACTGATAGAGGCCGTGGGAGGCATATCCCAGCTAGGAGTCAACCCTTTCCCCCCGAAGAAGGATTTAACAGACCATTTGTTGGAAGGAGCTTTGATGATCCTTACTTTTATGATGAAAGTGCACATGGGATAAAACGACCATTCTCTGTGATAGTAAGCTGGACTTCATTTAAGTTAGTTTGTTGTTGAAGTACTGTTGTTTGAGATTTCTTTGTGTGTGGGACATAGTTTAACTCATTGTTTAAATGTTTACTTTTGACATGAAGGACCAAGATCCTGATTACATGGAGCCTAGTAGATTCAGGCCTCGTTTGAATTATTCCGACCCATCGGTTCCGTTTCATGGACCTAGCTATCGAGGTTTGTGTTTTGTGTGCAATGTTGTTTTGCCTTATTTGTTTGTATCACTTGTTTTTTAACAGATAACAAATGATCATTTCTCATTTTGTTTTAGATTCTTTTGAAGCTGGCAGCAGTTTCTACTCACAGGATTATTATGGCTTTGATGTGAGCACACTACTGGGTTACTTTATATTGATTAACATCTTACACTTTTACCACACTCGTGATATTCTACTTTCTGTAATGTTACAGTATGGTGAAGGCTCCTATTCATCTTTTTATGGGAGTGATCGCCCATATGGAGGTCGCTATTACTACTAGATTTGAGAATCTTTGGTAATACGAATGTCTAACCTTCCAAATTTTACGACTTGTAGTGATATTGCTCTATTAATGCTTCAAGGGCTTTTGCAGATGGACATGGGGAGTGAGTTTGACATCGCTTGCTGGTGGATTGAGGACGTCCTGCATGAAAGGAAAGCTGAAATTAATCTCTCTTTGTTTCACTGTTTCTTTCTCCTTTTCAAATTTTCCTTATCCGAGTCTTTTTGATCCTTTAACGTCCTCTTCCACCTCCTCTTTCCTCCTTTGTTCTCTTCGTCAAATTCTTGAACATAATTAGTTTCAAACATGTTTAGTTTAGGTGATGCAATTTGAAAGGGCCTTCTATGTAGATATCCTTCTGTACAGTGGGGTATCTAAAAAGCATCGGCTCTTGTTGCCATAGTTAGGAGCAGCTTGAGGACAATAGATGTGGGTTGTTGAGATTAGCTGAGGAGATTCCTTTACTTGTTCACGTTTTATGTGTCGAAATGAATGCACATGTTGACCCTTTGCCTTGAAGCTTGGTGGAAACAAAGTGGGTGACTACTTTTCTAGAAGGCAGAGTTTCAGATCAAGGATTTTCTTTTGTTGATGTAATCCAGAAGTAATGGCCTTCGGTGTGCAAATGATGGCTTTTTGGAGATTGCAGTGATTGTTTTATGTGGAGAGAAAAGCTTCCAACTTGCATTTTATGCTGCATAGGAGTGAAACTTTTTGATGGTATAATTATAACTTGATGATAACTGAAAGGCTTATCATGTATTGGAGACTTGACTTCCTATGATAACTTTTAATGGTCATTTGTGTGATTTGAGGTGCATCGGATGTTGATCTGATCTTATTTATTACAAATTGAAATCAGGCCTAGCTCAGAAACAATTCAACTATATCAATCGGATCCAGTGTGTCTGAAGTTCATGTGGCCAAATTATGGAGAGGGGTGTGATTTTGTAAAAGCAAATATCAGTATCATTGAGCAAAATTTGATGGCTTGATCTTGACAGTTCTTATTTTATCCCAATAAGATACAGTTCTTATTTTATCCCAATAAGATAAGTTATAGCTGTGAAGCAGTTTGACTTGGTATATAGCTTGGTTTGGATGTGTCTATATGCTGAACAATCATGCTGCTGTACCTGATGATGTCCTCCTAGGAAGGTGGTATGTTTAGTTTTTAATGTGCATTATATAGAGAAGTTGGGTTGCCTCAAGTGAAATCAAAGTTTTAAACATGTTTCGTTCTTACTAGTCAATCAATCTTTATGCTTTTAGCAAGGTATTTGTAATTCGATGCTGAAGTTATATTCAATATGCTCAATATTTTAGGGGCTATTTGTGGCTCTCATTATATTGGCCTAGGTTGGTATGGAATATGGAGTCTGTGATTTTTACAGTGAGACGTGTGCTTTCTTTAGGTGAATCACATTTGAGGTTTTGTTGCATTCTGCTAGTCACATATGTCTCGTAGTAGCTGTAGGGTTGAGAGTTTCCGTTGCATTCTGCTAGTCACCTGTCTCCTAGTACCTGCAGGTATGACTTTGGCTCAAGCGTCTTGCACTGAAGTATAACTTGATATTGGAGATTCTTTTGCCTCTGATAATTCATCCCGATTCCGAATAACATGGGTTTCCTTTGGATGGGAATTGAGGTTTTACACTAGAGGTGCTACTTTGGTTTGTAGTCTAGGATTTAATGCTTCTGTTGGATTGATTGGCCTGCAGCATATGTTATTGTTGGTCTTAACACTTTGTATGTGTTTTTCTGGCTTTAGTTCCCCTTTTTCTCCAAGGGACAGTGATTTATTTGTGATTTTGCATGTCCATTATGTGGCAAATAATAACCAGCTTGATTACAAATAGAATCAAATGTTCTAACATGCGCTCGTTATGAAAAATGTGGGAAAACTTCTGTCTATCCAGTTATTTGATATAAACAAATTTTGGAGATGATTCTATGGGAGAGATTGTCTTCTGATAGAAATCATGACCTCTTGAGTAATTGTTTGACTATGAGCTTATTTCTTCGAAAGAGCTTTTAAGGGATGAAAACCTTCCCCATGGGAATTGAATTTGTAGGAGTCCTGTTCTCTGCTTGCATTAGAACTTGAAGGCTGCACTAGGTTTCCTTGCGATTTATCAAGTTCCTATGGAATCAGTTCAGTGGTTGCACTTTGTTAGAAATGGAGTACTGCTTCTAGTGTAGGCTAAATTTTGGAGAGAGAAAGGAATCCGAGGTTGATTTCCAACACTGTTCCTTTTCTTTTATTTTTGACCCTGTTTGGACGGTGTTCCACCAGTTATTGTGTAATTGTAACTATTAGCTTTGATGGTTGTGTTTTAGCAATTTCAGAATACTTTTACTGAATATATGGCATGACAAGTCCATGGCCTTCCTATTTTCCCTCTTGAATTGCTGCCCATAGGCTAAGAAATCCATCCAGTGGGGCTTTCTTTGATGGTTGTTCTTAGCGATTTCAGAATTGTTTTACTGAATGTATGGCATGAAAAGTTCAAACTCTTCCTATTTTGCCTCTTGAATTGCTGCACATGGGCTAAGAAATCAAGTGGGCTTCTTTTAATGAGTGCAGAGGGAAAAGTTGACAATTTGTTTGCCGAATGGAATTTGGAAGCTGCATTCCCTTTTTTCTGTGATTAGGATTAGTTCTGTAAGTTAATCATATAGTTTTATGTTACAGACATGAATAAAACCTGATGGTCTAGGTGAGTTAGCGCATGTATCAAATTATATACAAATTAGTGAGTTTATTTTTCAAATTTGATTTAGGGCAAATTTTGGCATGGTGATTTGGCGGCATGTTAAATATAGATATAGGTATTCCCGCTTACTGTCACATTTCGTTGGGTTTCACTAAACAATTTTATGTACTGAATTTTCCCATTTGTTCCTTTTGTACTTTCTGTTTTGTTCTTTTCTACGTCATATGCTTCCTTCAATTTGTAAACCCATTTGTTGTGCAAAGCTGACTTTCCCATCAACAACTGAATTAAACTCCAAGTCTGATTTGATGAGAGAGAATCCACCTCAGCGTCTATTGCGTGCTCCCACTCCTTCCTAGCCTCACCATGCAATGCTTCCTCAAAACATTTTGGTTTCATCACTATTTGTTGGCAACAAATTATTCAAGGACAGTAAATAACGCACTAGAGGCTTACTAACTATGATAGATCTCGGGAGGTGTATGTGGATCTGCCTGTAGAGTAGGTTGTATGTTTACATTCTAAGGCTTTAAAACATTTTTATTAGAAATCCTGTCAAACTAAGTCTGAATTCTATGTAGCCACTGTTTGTCTTTGGAAAAAAAATGGACTTGTTAAATACTATAACCATAGGCCTAATTTTTTTCCCATTTTTTAAAATTTCACAGCCTATCTCATAGCCAATAATAATAGACTCTCGAGTCTTAGGATCAAGTTTACACCTATTCTCAGCTCAATTTGTACATAGGCAATGCAGTTGAAAACACGTAAGTGGAAAAGATTTACCTCCTTTCCGATTGTTCTAATTTTGGAATCTGTGCTGCCTTAGTAAAGTTGGCTTTTTTTTTGTTTTCTAAACACGATCTTCACAAAAATCCAAAGTCACTAACTGTAACCCTGACAATTTATCCTTTGACACCATCACTTTCATCCCTTTCTTACTCTTGTGGCTAAGTCCTTTGTACCATATACTGGCATCAACCCCAAACGATGCCATTGCTACGCTACTATAGAATCCCAAAGACACCTAGAGAGCGCGTTTCTTTTTGTCATGGCCAAAACTAAGGACCCTTTGCTTATCTTTCATTAGTCACATGTAAAAGACGCCACAACTCCACTTTCTGACAACTGTCCTATCAAAATCAGTTCCTTTGTTAGACTAGGCACACGTCTCCTATGGTTCAATCTTAGGATTGTACCACTGGTCACAGTAATTTGCACATCATCATTTCCAACAATATTGCAGGCCTTGTCATCACCCTGGTTGACTTTTTTGATGTTTCCCTATATATAATTGTTAAAAATATCCATGCATGGAGTAGTAGCATAGAATGAGACTTCCAAATCTACATTCCAAGACTCATTGCGAGAATCCAAAGCACAAATCAAGGCATAACTATCATCATCGCTGCTTCCTAGGAGCCTTGCTGGCCTTCTTGAAGTACCCCTTCTGTCCACTGTTCCATCAACCATTTGATCTCAGCTCACTTGCCCGAGATTTAGATCTTTCCCTTCTTGATTTCGATTTATTGTTGCCATGACCTTTGTGATTTATCCTATTGTTCTTTCTACCTCTCTTTTCAGCGTGCAATTTGAACCAAATGTTGAATCTTCCCCCGAAGTTCCTTTGCGAGCCTCTTCTCCCAAAATAAAATCGACATCCTCAAACTTCAACTTAGTTGATCCCGAGGAGTTACTACCACGACTAGCCCATTCCAACTTTTGTAGAAATCTAGATAGGAGAAGATGAGCTCTAACTTCATAATTGAATTTAATACCCATCGACTCCAACTGATTTGTGATTGTGTTGAACTCGGTCAGATGTTTGGCCATGATCGTGTTATTTGCCATTTTCAAGAACTGCTTGCAATCCTATTATTGCCCTCTTCATTGCGATGTTCGAAGCAACCAATGGTGCGAGACTCGATCGCATGATTCCTAAGGCTTTGTGATCCGGTATTGCCCAATTATTCTGACATTGTCTTGGGTTTCTTTTCGAGCAAAGGAAGATAATAAATACAAACGTTTTTTATTTGCATCTTCTAGAAGGAGAAGTTCGAACTATTAAACTTCTCAACCTTGACTTTCTCTTCTTCTGCCATTGTGCGATCTTTGATCTCCAAAATCCGGTGCTCTAATACTAGGTGTTGGGACACTAACCACAAACACATGCACATAAAAGCACGAAAAAAATGATCAAGCAAACACAGGCATACATAGAGATTTACGTGGTTCGGCAAAAATGTCTACATCCACATATCACACTAGGGCTTTCAGTATGTTTAGAATGAGAGAGTTACAAGACTATCCCGAATATTTGCCTGCCATGAAGGAGAATTGATCTAAAACCTAACAATACACACACACACACACACACACACACACATCCCTCAGCAAAAAATAGGCTGCTAGGGTTTCCAAACGCTCTAATTTCGTTAGGACTTTGTCGAGCTTTGTGCAGACTTCGCCACCAAAGTTCAGACTTTCTTCACTAATGAGTTATGTCCACCTCCATGAAAGTCCGGACTGTATCAACCTCTGTCCAAGCTTTAGAGTCAGACTTTCTTTGCCAGTAAGAGGTCTCCACATTCCCAACACATTGCTAATTGAGGCTGTTCCTCTATTTTTGTTAGAAATATAGTATTGCTTCTAGCGTAGGCTAAATTTTGGAGAGAGTCAGGGGATCAGAGGTTGATATCCCACAATGTTCTTTTTCTTTTAATTCTGATCCTGTTTGGGTGATCATTATGGACGGGGCTTTCTTTTAACATGAATGCGGAGGAGTGTTATTAGACAAGTTATCAAATAATCTACACATTAGTGGGTTTTGTTTTCAGAATTTATTTAAATACTTGCATGATTATTTAGTGGCGTGTCAAATATAGATGTAGATAGGGTGTGATAGATATAGATATAGATAGGGAAATTGTACAAATTATATATGAATTTTAGCATGTTGAACTGGTGTTTTGTCTTGTGATATTCGTTGTACTGCAACACTAGGTCGTTGTGGGGTTATAGCTGTTTGCTGCAACCTATAGCTGTTTTTGTCATGAAAAGTGTCTCAATTTGTCATATCTTTTTTTGCTTGGGGACTAAGTACAACAGCTAAAAGTCCAAGAAGTTAGATTTTTGAGAAGCTACATTTGGTGATTTTAATTCACTTTTCAATAGTCTAACTTTACAATAAGTTCAATTGCACCAAAATATTAATTTGTTTTTATTAACACTTTGTTTTGGTGAAAAGTATAAATATCATTTTCAGTTGTGGATTACACTGCTTAAAAGTTTGACAGGCTATATTACAAAGGGTGCAACGACTATTGTACCACAGCAGAGACCTTAACCAGATTAGATGCAAATTGCTAAAGGTTTCCTCGTTTAAAGGTTTCCTCGGTTAGAGAGACGACAAATTGTGTTAAGACTGCTGGTTTTTTGACAAGGGCTTGCTGGGTAGCCTATCAGCGTGCCATAATATTGTTTACTGTTTGTTAGAATCTGTATGGTTTTTTCATGTCTTCCAGTATATTGGAACCATGTATATTGGAAATTCAGTACCTATTCATGGAGGAAGAAGCAGAATATACAAAATTTCATTTTCTTTCCTTTTTTGGGTGAGGGGTGGTTTGCTAATTCATATTTTGAGCACAACTAAACCTGTATGCTGGCAACCCCCTTTCCGTAGCAACTCCCTTTCTGTAGCAAGTAGCTTTTTAGCTTAAACGCTTGAATGAGGACATGCAACATGCAATTCATATACTTCTAGCAGGTTTCTAGTGTGGAAATGCAATGCAGGCGTGGTAGTTTTGATACCTTCGTCAGGTCATTTCCACGTGTAAGCCAAGTACATTAGCCACATTTCAGTGTCACCGAGGCAAAGTTAAGTAAGCAGGGGAGTTCGCCCAGAATCTGGCTAGCATAGGAATTCCATATCAAACAGCCTTCTTGTTGAAAGCTTTGTCTTCTTGTTGAAAGCTTGACAAAGCAATGAGGTGGAATTGCAAAAAAAAATGCTCTGTTTGTCGTTCACTCTAAAATCAACTAGTTGAGACATTTGTTCAACAATGCATAAACAATAAAGCGCATAACAATAAGTTGGTAGAAAAGGCCTAAAATCTGGTTGCAATAACTAACAGACGGATGAGAATGAACCCGGTGTTCCTTTTCTCTGCATCTGTGCATGTAAAGCAATTTATAGCTATAAGCCTAAAGGGTTGTGTTGCTGTTCATACCAAGATAGATTACAGATCACTTACTGTTCTTCATGACATCCAGTTGAAACTGAGCTATTTTAGGGTGCTATAACGATTTGTGCCGTGCTTAGCCCAATGATCCTTAAGGTCCAGTGGGGCGTACAAGTCGTAACCCTCCATGGCAAGTCGATTAAGCAACTTATTGAATGCACTCCCACTCATCTTTCTGCCCCCAATTCGGGTATGGCGTTTGTTGGACATCTGAGGCAAAGGATACATCGACATCGTCGTGGTGCAGCAAGCTGACTGCCACCCACCATTCCCCCACTTATAGCAAGGCTGGGGTACTCCGGTGCAGGAGCATACTGGAACTGGCATGGAAGATTCATCGAAGCTGACCTGGTTTAACCCCAAATTATCCTTCGACACCTCCAGCTGCCCATCTAGGTCTTCACCATCGCAACCAAAATCCGGCTCAATTTTCAAACCATTTGATGTAGCCCCAGTTACTTCGCCAAAAAATTCAGGCCCCATTTTACCCTTTCTTGGAGACTTGGACTTCTTTATTGAAGTTCCTTTGATCTCCTTTCCTTGCTTTACCTTCCTGGGCTTGGCAGTCTCGTAAGCAACTCCTGTACTCTCAAAGGGATTGCTTATTGGAACGTCCCTTGGATCATATGCCATTTCAGCCATCGAAGGTACAGAATACATTTGTTGGTGGTGGTAAAGGTGCTTTGCTCCACATAGGGTTCCATTTCCAGGTGAATCCGGAGACATGTTATTCTCATTCGTGGAATTCTCTCGGAATTGAAGGACGGCAAGGGCCTTGTCGCGTTCATCTAAGGCACTGTTCCGCTCTGCAATTGCTGCATCTCGCATCAACATTGCCATGTCTCGCTCGCTAAATGCTCTTCTCCTCTCATCTAGTGCCATGTTTCTTTCTCGTATAGCAGCATCTCTCTCGGCCATGATGGCCATGTACGTCTTTATTGTCAGATTCTGTTCCTTAAATGAAAGCAAAGCTCAGTCAAAGGGAGCCGTACATCATTCTAATCACCTAATTACATTTATAATTGGGATAAACCTCCCCCCAAGACCCCTCAATACTTTATTTTTTAGACAATGAATGGTTCTATGATGATGATCCAAACCGTTCTTTTTGTAAGCCGAACAAAGAAGATTATCTATGTAAAAATATAACTTGATCAGACTGATCTTAGAACAAAACACATTTTATTTCATCAAATGAATGGTGTAAGTTTAAAATAGATTATTTAAGTTTAATTTGAACATTTTGTAAAACAAATTGTAATTTATTCATGTACCTATTGTTTATGTATCTATTGATGTTCGATCAACTTAAAATTTTGCAAAGATGATTTTGAGCTTTTTTGTGAGACTAACGACATGAATGGTTTAGATCACATGGTGGTTTCATCTCGAACCCACAAAATAAGGTCTTGAGGAGTCCCGAGGGAAACTTTAGCCTTATCATTGTGTACGTTTCAAAAAAAAAAAATCTATGTTTTAGACAAAGCCTTTCTAATTGAATGTGGCCATGCTAACTTTAAGACAACTTGTAACTGTCCTACATTTTCATTTGCTTATTGAAGCCATCACACACTGTACGGTCAAACCCATATCGAGGATTAGCAAGAGATTGGATCAATGATGTAGACTTAAAATTACAATAGATTCGGGACTACATAGCTTCAGAGGTGGAAACGTAATTTTCTATTTGAAAAAATGAAATGAACTTGTCTGGTCAAGGGTTTCTAAAGCATCCCATCATTCAAGCTATAAAAGTTCAGTAACACAAGAAGTGCAGGATCGTACCATTAGCAGGTGATGAGCAACTAGAAATCCATCCTCAGATATGGGCCATATGGCTGTTACTGCAACAATGAAAACAAATCCAGTGAGTCTGTAAGCAAGACAGGACTCCAGACCCCCAAATCAATTCAAAATTTAAACTTAAAAAAAAAGAAAAAAAATTGTTGAGTTTCTGCTGATGTGCACAGATTCTTTCAAAGGCAATCAAGTTTTCTCTTTTTTTGCAACAAATGAATCCAACAACTGCTACATCTTCATATTGGTACAGATTCCCAGAAACTATCTGTGGAGGTATATATATATATATATATATTTTATGCTAGTAGAGAGACCCGTGGCCTCGAACCATGCTGATATCCAGAAAATAGGATAAAAAGGGGGCCTTGTTATGATTTGAGACGTCAGTCACGTCATAGTGTGATGAATTCAATTCCAACATCTCAAGAAAGATTGGAATGAAACTATAAGAACTACTCAAGTTACAAGGTCTTAAGGACCAGCCACCAAATCCCACGGGGATAACTGGATGTCTTCAAATATCAGCCTCAACCCCATTGGATAAGTATGTAAGTTTAGTCCATCTTCGCACGCTCACTAATTACCAAATAAAAAGGATAGAACAATCATGACCTTTATTCTAGTATCAAAAAAATGTAGATATGCAACATCAAGGGAAATGGAACTCATGTATACAGAATATAATAAAGTACAAAAGTAGCCAAAATGGACTGAGATCTGCCAAAGTTGCCAAACTGCATGGAAAATGAAGCCTGCATATAGTGTAAACATTTAACATATTGAATTTAATATGGCAATGAAGAATCAACAAAAGCCCACGGTAGTTCCCTCATTTCTTTCTCCGCATTAACAAGAGAGGGGAGAGGAATAAATTAGCTAAGACAGGCAGCAGCAAGAATGAACACAACTACATAAACAGAATACCTATAACGTATGCACACCATACAGGTGAGAAGACTGGATATTAATTCATAATCAGTCTGAATCTTTAGTTTTCGGCAATATGACCATATCCGAACACAGCAAACATGTCAAAACTCAAAACCTTTGATGTAAACAAAGGTAGAAGAGATACATGCCACAGTTTCACAATTATTTTACTACTCATTTGACTTTTTGGAGAAAATATATTTTATACAACTTTTTTTATTGCCAAGTTATGTCCAACCAAAAATATATTTCATACAACATTTTTTAAATTACCACGTTCCACAGTTCACAACAACTGCAATGTTGCACTCCATTGTTTTGTCTATTTATGTCATTGTACTTTTTTTTAAATCAAAATGAAGATATCTACCTACTATAATAAAAATGGGACTTAGCCACAGATTTTTTCCTCCGCCGTTTTGTTCTCCATCTGCGTTCACGCTGAGCTACACAAACGCAAAAGAAGTCACTAGAGTTTGGTTTCGTATCTGACAAAATTAATTGCCACAATTCACAAAGCATAAAGCGGGCTCACATCTATAATGTCTGTCATGTCTTGTTTTTCCTAATTTTAGCTTCTCAGATTTTGAAGCCAGTAATTAGGGATTTCGACTCTCCACGTTCTTCTACAACTGCCCTTTCGATTTGCGGCACCATAACACCCACCCTTAAAACTTAACACTGAAGTTTGGGGGGGCAGAATGTATGGCGGTGCCTTTGGAATGCAACAAACCGCTTGAACTCAACAAACTGTCTCATCCAAACACCACCACAACAAACGGCGTTTGCCACCATCGCATGCTGCCTCAGCTGTTTTCCCGCAACATCAAAAAATTTATATTGGCTACCTAAACATGGATATTGTCAATCTCATAACCAGTAAGTTCACTCACTCCTTTCTCTCTCCCCTCGCCCCAGTCTCTCCCCTTCATTGTGATCCATGAAGTGGTTCAAAGTTTTTGTAACCTCTCATGGGCTATTTGAATGAAAGATTCTTAATTCACTCAACATAAGATTCTTAATTCACCCAACATCACCCGTTAGGCCTTACCTATTTACCTTTATTTTTAGTGCAAGGAACTTTGTTTATATACTAGTGCTTGATCATTTAATTGATTAATGATCTCATTTTCCTTTCTTACCTCTCTTGTGAAGTGCAATTCTTATTGCATGTCCTATTTGAATTTACCTCCCATTCCCCAAATTGTTTTTGTTCGAAGAAATGCCAAAGTA
>JAULJZ010000003.1:9064699-9083299 GCA_032270985.1 Heliamphora pulchella
TCCGTAGTAAATGCCTAAGTAGTAAATGCCTAAATGGTATGATTACCCCTTATTATTCTCACTTTTTTAATTAATTACTTCTAATTTTGATGCATGTCTATCTATATATTAGGTAACGCCATAACTAGATCACTGACTTAATAATTTTAATAAAGAGTTTAATAGCATAGATCAAAATATTTAAACTCAAGTTACTAATAATAACTCATTAGTTTTTTATATAACATACTTAATTTTTATTTTCTACTAATGTGGAATGAAATATCACAATTAAGAGATAGAGATAGAGAGAGAGAGAGAAAAAGAGATATCGGACTGTTTTCCAACCAAACGTCAGCCATATGAGACCCAATTTACTATGGCAGATGCAATTAACTATTCAAACTTAACGGTCGGACTTGTCTCGTTGCGATGGTTTAATTTGGGCATGTTGAGCCTACACAATCATCTTTTTTAATTTATTGTTTCTAGTGCGCTTGGTTCCGGTTGAGTCTTACATATGAAAATAGGATGTTAACTCAACTGTGCCCATTAAAGAATTCATGTAAGAATGATTAGTTTTAGTTTGGGATTTAAGGGGGTGTTTGGCAGAATTACTGTTGGTAACTTTTAGTTTTTTACAACTAATTTTAGTTATAAATTATAATTTCTTTCAAATATCTACAATTTCTACTATAAATTATAATTATTTTTTTTTATTTCAGCTATAAGCTATAATTTTGACCAAATATTTATAATTTCTACTACAAATTATAATTTATAAATTTAACAATATCAAACATGAGAAACAACACACACACACACCACCACCACCACCACCACCACTCCCCCCAAAACCCAACACACGGCGGATCAGGAGCCCTATCCTGGTTGGCTTGTTCTATCAAAATGTATGTACACTACACATCCAATCGATCAGCTTTTGCTTTTCTACGTCACTCTCACAATTAATTGGTTAAACTTTCCTAACCAAAACAACTGATGACAGAGGGTTTTGGGTTCCCACCTTTCAACAGCAAGAGCCGTAGTGTAGGGCTCACATCGGCCGGCACCTATTAATCATCTAAATTATTTTTTTTTTAAGTTTCGGTGTTTAGATTATTACTGCAAAAAAAAATCAAATTGATCACATATTATTGTGAAGTGTTTGAACAAATCATATCAGTTTTAATTTTGATTATGCAATTTTAATTTAGTTACTAATTAGTTATTTCAATTTAATATTTTCATCAAGTTGATCGAATATCCATATTTGTCATAATTTTAATTTTGACTATACGCATTTACATTTGATTACTTAGTTATTTCACTTTTAGTAGTTAGATTGCGTAAATCGTAACTTTTAATAAGTTATACAAATTTAAATTATTGTAGTAAAGACAGATTGAAAATCACAGAAACGATCCAGAATATTATTTTGTATCAAAATTAGGAAAAAAAGCAGTGAATGCACGAGGTAAAATTCGTGGACAACAAACATATGAGACAATGTTGTTAAACTTGCTCTAAGACTGCACTGGGACGGTCTTGGGCCGCTGAAGTTGAGAAAGGCTTAATCACTGTCCGACCTCTAACAGCTCCGTAAGTGTCCTGACAATCTCGAATGGCCAAGTACATCAAAAAAAGAGCAACGAGCAACGATAGCGAAAACAATAGTGAAGACGACACTCAAGGCCGTGAATATTGGCTCAACACGGTGGCTCGGATGTGCCAAGCCCAAGCCCTTGCCCTTCCATATGAATCTCTCTATTAGCAACGCTAGCACTGCAGCAAGAATTACTTTCCATATGGCCCCTTTGGCGTAATGAAACCAACCATTCTTAATGCTCTCTCTCTGCATCTTCTCCTTCTCCAACGAAGCTCGAGCTGTCTAAAAGTGGTACATGACACAATCACAGAAACAGTGTTTAACAAGCTACGTACTCAACAATAAACTGTAATTACAAGAGTAACTCAATCGGAAATGGAAATAAATATATGCTTGTTATGCATTTACACTTTTTAGAACATTAAGAATTATGCACACCACATCAATATATCAACGTTGTGTAGAATATAAATATTCTTTTGTCTTCTTTCAAAAATGAAAAATAACAACAGTGCTTACCGGATTGTTCTCACAGACAATATCCTAATTAAGAAAGCCTTGCCAGGTCTTCTGGGAGGAAAGGACCCAAAGAAAACAATAATAACTGTGTGTGTGTGTGTGTGTGTGTGTGTGTGTGTGTGTGTTGGGGTTGGGGGGTGTTGTAGAATGGTTATGAGAAAATCATACCCGATATAAATGATTGACGAGTCGGTTACCAAATACGTAGACTTGCCATTTTATTTTGTTAAAGCAATTTCGGAAAGTACATTGAAAGGAAAAGTTATTTACGACATTAGCCCTGCTTTTTACTTAAAGACAGGGTGAGAGGTTTGGCATGGTTTGATCCAAAAAATGGATGTCTCTTAAAACAGTGTGGAATATTCTCTTTTCCGGTAAGATTTAGCCCTAGTTTGGGACACTTGTGATAGTTAGACAGAAGGCTTGAATTCACAATAAACAATGGCTTGTTCATAGATCTCTCTTCTACAATTCATGATATGGTCCAAGTGCAATCGTTTGTTTACGAAGACCCAACCCATACAAACCACTCCAGCCTCTGCAATTTTTACAAAACTCCCCACAACAAATTGCAGAATGGGAAACAAAAAATCAAGTGGGAAAAAGAAATTTTGAATCTGTCTTTTCAAGAGGTAGTAATAGCTATCGTGTAACAAATGTCTTGGTGATTCGCATTAACCTTACAAAAGCGATATCATGCTACGTTTCAAACTATAAGATCTTCTCGTTGGTGGTCGGGGTGCAAAATTAAGCCCAAACATTTCTTTGGGAGCTTGCCTTGACTCTGTAAACCCGACCAGCTTTGCAACAACGTAGGCGCTATCTGCAATGTGGTCCATGTCTTCAGCATTGGTCCACAAGCTGAAAGCCAACTGTAACTTCCTATTCTTTGAATTAATTTTGATACCCCACTTAAGGTAGAGGCTCTCTCTCTCTTGCTCTGACAGCCTCTTCTGCGTTTGCTTGCTTAGCATCTCCCTCTCACGACGAAGGGCCTTCATGCTGTTTCCAAACAAACAAGTCAAGAAACCAAAACAAATACCGAAAACTACTGCATGCATTTCACTCTTTTCACTTACAGCAGATCATTTAAAATTCTGGACTGAAATAGATTGGAGCTCTAATTTTTTCTTCTTTCGACATTGCAAAAGAGAATTGCAGATGAATGATTCCTAAATTAGTGACAGATCTTCATCTTTTTATATTTTCTTTGTTGTTCCACAACCTAAAAGGTGAAGATAAATCTTACCTTGAAGAAGGTGAGAGAGTCCAACCCTCTTCGAAAGTCTGTCTTCCTCGAGTAAATGTGTCCTTAAGGAAGGATAACCTCCTGAGCTCAACTTCCATGTAAATGGAGTCAGTTGGGTCACCTTTGAATAGAAGGAAGAAGTAGGTTCTGTGCACCAAAGACACATTGCAAGCATCCCAAAGTACAATAATTTCTCTTTGGAACCTTTTGAATTCGGAGGGCCAATTGGAAAGACTCTTTGGATCATCTTCTATTGGATCCAAGCCAACATCTTTTACACTTTTTAAAGATTCCTTGGCCTTCAGTTCAGCCTTGTGTACCTTCCAAGCATGTTAAAACATGTTAAATGAATAAAAGCAGGTAGAGTCCTACATGAAGCTAATTTTCTGAGAGTTTAGACAACAAGAATATGTATGCATTGAGAAAAGCATCTGGTTTATTCCACTACATTATCCAAGAAGGCACTGTACTAGGCCCTGTAGTTCATATATATATATTGAATTATAAACCAATAAGATGATAGAGATTTATTCCATTCATCTGCATTTGAGAGTAATTAGCAGTATTGTTAGAGACTGCTAATGGGTGTGTTTTTTCTCTTTTCTTTCTTACATTTTACTTTCGTCAGGAAAAAGGTTAGACTGGGAATCTATAATCGGTCCCCTACAAACGCAAGAGTTCCCCATAACCCATTTTCCGAATGTGTAGTTAAGAAGATAGATGAGAATAACCAACTAAAAGGGTATTGCGCAAATAAGTAGATATATGAATGTTAAGCACATATATGCATTTAGATTTAGAGAGAGCAAAGAAAAGATAGAGCAAACACTGAAAAGGAGATAGGGAGAGTGGGAGAAACAAGGACACTATTCTTCCAAATGCCAAAATTACCTATAAAAATTTATATTGTAAAATCAGTATAGCATGCAATATGTACTCTTTCAAAAATAAAAAATAAAAAGAAGCCATTGATGGATTCATATATCAGCATTACACATGCATAACATTGTACTTCCAGTAAGACTTAAAATTTTTCCATGAATGCATTATGTTGTCGATTACATAGCACAAAAACTTCTAGAAGGCAGTGTCAATATTGGAATTGTAGTGAAGAGCAGCAGTTCATGAGCAAATCTAGAAATGGACACGTTTGGACTGTGAATGGGATGATTGCCATTCTAGTACCCAAACTATGCGAGAAAGGACAAAGGAGTCTTTTGGCTGAAATTTGTGTTTTAAACAACAATTTAAAAAAATACATAAATTTTGAAACTATTTGTAAAAATATAGCACTTCATGAAATTATAATTCAAGTCATGGTTTCAAGTGAAATCACATTTTCAAACAGCGATTTTATGTTGAGTTGGCTAATTTCCAGCTTGACAAATGAAAATGACATTCGAAAGGAGCTGTAAGGTTTATTCCCAAATTTTCACCTAGGCATCAAATAAAGTGTTTGAGCCATAAATTTTGAAAGGGATATTTCAATTAAGAACTCAAAATAGAAAGAAAACTCACTGGACTGTCAGCTACTTGATTTGTTTGCTGAAGCTCAGCCTTTTCCTCCATTCCTGTAACACATGCTTCAATGCTAGGAACGTTCTCATCAGTTAAAATTCTATTTTTTTGTGCTTCAAGCTCAATATCAGCAGCATTCCCGATACCAGATCGAGAATCTTTGCTCAATAACCTTTCAACATCAGCACCATAGTTCAATTCAGAGAGCTGTCTTTGGATGCCTCCAGGTCTTCCAGTGAAGTATTTCTCGAACCCAGTTGGTGGTGTGTTCTCATTATTTCCTACCTTCTCAAACCATGGTGAATCTGGGCTAACCATGAGGGATGCTTTACAACTACTACTTTTAGTCAACTTCAAGCGCTGAGAGCTACAGTTATTCATCTTTAATGGCCATGGAGATGGTTTTTCAGGAGAAGGAGCAATGAAAGGATGGATGTAACTTAACTCTCTATCTTCCTTGAGTGGTAGTGACACAAATTCCTCAACTCTTCTGTCTCCATTCCCATCGATCATCAATTCTGAGATTTCAGTGTTTTCTTCAGGAGACGAGCAATGGGATGTTGAGTATTCGTCTATACTTGACTCTTCTGTCTCAATGCATCGAACTTCCTTGCATAAATCTTCTGAAGTTCCATTAGTTTGGTCCTCAATTGCATCCCAACTTTGTATAGAATTGCTTCTAATAAACTTAGTAGTACTGACCAACAGCTGTGGAGAAGTATCATTCTGCTGAAAGCTCTCTTCAAAGCCAGGAATTTGTATATAATGACCATCAGAACTACACTCACTATGTCCATCGGAATAAAGATATCTGTCAAATGTTCCAACATGCAAGGAGAGAGGATCTGCCAAAGGGGATGTCTCTGATGCTTGGTTTTCAAATTCTGGTGATCTCTTAACTGGAAGTTGGGGGTAGTTATTCAAACCTACCTGGAGAAGGATAGAAGGAATTAAACTTAACTGAACAAGGCATGTCTAGATGGAATGGATGCTTCAGTCAAATAACTACATTTACCCATTTCATTGAGTCTCCATCATCCCCAACGAGTCGTACCAAATCCTGAACCTGAGATTGAGCGACATCTCGTTGCAGAGTCAGATCTATTATCTCCTTTTCCAGCTACACAATTAGAGAGAGGAAAAAAGAAAGATAAACAAGTAAATATAAAGACATTCAAGGGGTTAGACCGTAGAAAAAGTGCTGCTTCTTGAGTGAGTGGCCAACCATGAAGCATGTCAGCATCAAATGATTAATATTCATTTACAAGTTCATGAATCCAACTGGAAAATTTAGTAGCCCAAAAAACTTTCCAAAAAGAAATGTCATTAGAAAATATTGAAACAATCAAAAAAATGATTTTCCTTTAGAAGGATTTCCAAATGTAACACGATGAGCTTTGGTTCAACAATTAACGAAGCATTTTCCATGAGGTTCAGTTGTTAAATTTATCATTATTACTGGCCAAGTCAATGTAGTAAATAAATTGCAAACCAGCAATGCTTTTTTAAAATTACGCGGCTCCTCAACAGATCTCATATTCTCAAATTGCTCTTGTTTTTTAGGTCATGTTCCTGACATTACAACAGAGCTTCTCTTGTAAGTATCGAAGAGTTGCAAAATCATTCTTCTTTTAGGGCATAAAAGTCAGCCTGACCCATGCACTTTTGGGCTTGTGGTACAGACTACAGTGGCAGATTCAAGCGCATGAGTTAAGAGGGATCAGTTCAACATCTATAGATCGTGATTTGAATGTAAAGTGGATTCCAGGGACAGCTGCTTCTGTAACACAAGAAAAGGTCTTGGGAACTTGCAAAACAGATTGATAACTTGCCAGTACTCCCAGGCTAAGTACTTCCAATATAAGAGTCTAGTTTCAGAAACAATTGTTCAAAAGCCAAGTAATTAGGACATCTGCATGAAAAATCATGCTGTTCCAAGTAATTAACGAATTCCTATAAGACAACAATGAGAGGCACCAGTCCCCTGAGATGGAATGTTAAGCAATCAACAAAAGGACTAACAAATTTCTGTTTGCATGTTCAGAGCAAAATTGTCAAAGCTTAGAGGCAAGACTAGGAATAAAAGATAGAAATGAGCTAATGGACCAAAACTTTCTTTTTGCATGAACAATATAGAAGGAGACATATGCGCAGGTTCAATAAGACAAAGTACAGTGGAAAGGAAACAAATGGAAGACATCCAAAATGTTACACAATCGAAGACGAAAGGAGAACCGACTATAAATGGTGGAGAAGAATGGACACCGAAGTAAGGGTTCAACAGCAAAGAATATAATTAAGGGTGCCAAATTATCTCAGTCTAGCGGATATAAAATAGTTTAATTCTGATTCACAAGTACCATAGCGTAGATTCAAAGAGGCTTAAAAATTATATACCTGTGTAATTTATTTATTTATTTTTTAGTGGATACAAGCTTCAACATTACCTTTTCAATCTGAAGATCTTTCTCTTGCAGCAATGCAGAATAATGTGATGGGATAAACGTGGATCCTGGACTTCTCAATTCACTCTCCAATCTAGCCAATTCTCTCTGCAGATGCTTTACCAATGCTTTATCCGACATGAATGTGTTAACTTGAGCATTAGTTGACACTTCTTTAGCACAACTAGCAAACAAGAGTGTATTTCTTGATTGCTCAACATGACTTCTTGCAGGGCTCATGGTACAGATGATGGCAGTTCTAGCATTGCCTCCTAATGAGGATTGCAGAATGCGAGTTAGCTTAGAATCTCTGAAAGGAATATGCCCATTTCTCCCCTTGCTGTACCCACCCATAGAACAACACACATGAGCAACAAATACAATGGAAAAATATTACAAGCAGTAATGTTTAGGATAAGTAATGCTTAGGCTAACACATCATATAGTCAAATAAAGAACAAAAGCACAGAATTCCAAAAATACATTCGATTAGAGAAAATTCAAAAGGACAATAGCAAGAAATCTCTGACATAATAAGCTCTTCATAGTGTCCCAAAGCAATGTATTAGGGAAACATGCGAGTAACAGATTAGAGCTGTTGTGAAGAATGCAGTGGGCAGCCAAGAGCTTAGAAACATTTTAAGCTCAAGAGACACACTCGGTGATTGTGAAAACTGGATTCTCTCCAACAACTGACTATATATAGCATCTTCATTGATTTAGATGATTAGATGTCAATCAACAAATAGAAATCATGGAAATTCTGAAGGCCAGGATCCAATTTAATTTAATCTGATGAAGATAATTTTAACTTGTCCATGGCTTCTTGCTTAAAACAAATGTTACTTGGAGATAATTCAAGGTAAATAGTGTTTAAAAGGTGGCATAGAGTATTTTGCACAAAATACAAGAGTTTTATGCAAATATACAGTAAACTTGAATTCCTAAACATATTATTATTGGATGAAAATCTACTAAACATGTCAAGCACATATCTGACACCCTTACCTTCATGTCAAGTGTCCAATAGGAATTTAGAAAATTCAATGTAACATGCTTGAAAATGTTTCGATTGATAGTTGCTCCTTTTAAGAGAGACTGAAGGAAAACAAGAGCCAAATGCCCATGGTTCAGTGAAAGAAGAGGTAGTATTAGCTTTGTTTCAGTCTTTTTGTTCTTCAAGTAGAGCATTATGGCAACTGATGATTCTTACAATTCGGTGGATGCAATCCTAGACAACTTGATAATGATTTTCCTATGCAGCATTGGATTGAATAGTCATCATTTTGCTTTCCTATTATAGAGAGGTTTGGGCTCTCATAATACATCTCATATGCTAGTTTTGCATGTCAAGTTTCGATGAAAGCTTCATTATGGCAGATCACTGTGGGTCATGTTCTAAATAGCTAAATTTCACCATGGTATTCATAAAAGCTTACATGCTTTATGAAGTGTGTAATGCATGCTTGCTTTAGGTCGTGTTTATTTCTTTGGAGATGACAAGGAAATGGTGCTAGTATTCAAAAGAAAAGTTTAAAATTCACCATCCAGCCAGTCTAATAGTTAACCACATGTTGAACCTTATGATAAAATGGAACTTAGATTTAGTTAAGTGTCTCCTATCTTCTAATCTCCTCAATGAATTTATGTCATTAGATATTAGTTTGATGGTGGTGAGAATGTGATTATCTAGAGTCGATCTAAATGATGACATATTGTTAATTGATTCTGTTCAGTAAGGAGTTCATTCTCAAGCTCCCAAGTATTGTACATTTTGTCACTTACGGTGGAAGGTAAATCCTTAAAATATCAATCTTTATGTTGCAACTATTTCATTATATAATTTCATTTGACTTTGTAGTTGGCAAATGGTGGAGTATTCTTAGCCTCTATATGCACTAGTTGATTGGATCACACTAGCATGTAGAGATCATCAATACTATACTGAGAACCTCGTTTCCCAGATTGTGTTCTACAGTGGAGGGTTCCAAAGCATCACATTAAACATGTGCAAAATGGAGAAGTGTGGAAAGTAGTAGATAAGGTGGCTGGTGTAGACCATACGGGAAGATGGATTACACTTGATAGTTAGAGATCACCACAGGTGGAGAAGGAGAAAGCTGAGTAACCTTTGAATAATGCGTGGTAGTATTTTTGTAAGGAGAGGAGAAGACTAGAGGGTCAAATATAGCTGTCCACATTAATGGAGGGAACCCTTTATATAGGTATTGAGCCATGGAAGGGGACAACTAAAAGAATAAAATAATTGGATAATTTCTGGTTTACCTTCAACGAGGTAGAGCTATCTATTTATATTGATGAAGAAAGATTACAAAAAAGGAAGAAAATAATTTTGCAAATCAAATCATAATCAATAATATCTTAATTTTCTAATAAGTTGATTCTAGTAATTAAACCATAATCAAACCAAGATCCTAATTGCTTTCCAATACAACTAGCGTTGGACACTTAAAGAGTGTTCCCTTTGATTTGATATTTTGTAGGTAATTTATCTACCTACTCTCCAAGGCATCAGACCTTGATGATCATATCATGCAAAGACAATGCTAGTAGCGATATATCACTATTGAGCTATGATATGATCTCCGAAGTGTCAAATGCTCTTGGTCAATATCCCCTTTGTTCTAAAACTGGTTAAGGTAGAGCCAACAAACTTCTTGCAAGGTTGGTTGAGCAACCATGATAATCCTCTAACTCTACTATCTAAGCCGTTGGTCTACCTGATGGTCCCAAGCGAAGATCCCAGGTCCTATCCCAAACTCGATATCTTTAGTGGGGTTGCTCTATAGAAAGACTAAATGTTGGTTTGAATATTAACCAATGATCCATGTGTCATGCCACGGTGTTGACACGTGCCCAACATCCACTATTGGTGGATGTGATGAGATGAGACACTTGCCAAGTGGATATTTGTACCTTCATTATGCCCTTGTGACATGCTCTCACGGACCAATAAGAGTGCATCTGCATAGTAAGTAGGACCAGTATGTGTCTTCAATACATCACATTGAACCAAATGCTTTGACGATTTCACCAATTGAACTCATTCCATCTTGAAATGAAAGCTTAAAGTGCTAGAATATCGATTCCTTGTACTCTTTGGTTTGCGGTTTCTTTGTAAGAGGCACTGGTAGGATTTTCAAGCCGTAGACTTACATGGCTTAGTCACTATCCTTACCAAAGCCACTTAACAAAACCATTTTAGCATGATTCTCTATCTTACCAACAAAAAGCGGTTAACAAATGATACCTTCTCTAATGTCAGATTAGAAAGTTCGATCAATCTGAACGTGTAGAAAGGGATTATTGGGACACTCAGCATAGGATTCAATTGTTTCATATTGAACCACTAACTTTTCAATAGGTGACTTTAACTTCATTTGGTAATCAAAATGAGAAAGAACGAAAAGATGGGAGAGAGAGAGAGAGAGCTAACCTTAGCTTTCGGATAACAGTTCCCAGGGTCAGTAAACTGCGATTTATGTGGCAGCCTTCCTTTAGCCTTGTGCCAGCTGATAATGATTGAGATGCACGCTCACTTCCCGCAAGATCAACAAAATTCTACATAGAAATTTATTAGAAAAAAAATAATGGAAATTTTTTATGCTATATACCAACAATTTATTTACCATCAAAATTAAAGTCACAAAAACTTATTCGCAATTTAGTTATTTTCTTTTTCAGAAAACAATTATGGTGAACTGTTCTGAAAAGTGTGTTCGGTAAAATTTTCTGAGAACCCCCCATTTTTTCAGAAAACACCAAAAGCTTTTTTCAAATTTTCTAAAAAGAAATTCAGAAAAAATGAAAAATGATATGATAGCAACAAGTATTTTTAACATTTCATTGTCTATTTTGGAAAATGAGAACAAGAAAAACGAAAACAATATCAAATAGAAGGTTGATGATCCATACCACAGAAGCTGCAAGGGTGCTTGAGCTATCCTTGCCTAAAAACTCCCGAGCAGAACTTTCAATTGTCTGTAAAAGTCCGTAGTCAATTAAATTGACAAAGTCAGCATGCTAAGTGGTGCTCACTCAAATGTATGTTTAAGTAAAAGCATTCCGCTGAGCAGAATCGCTACCAGTCTTATGATTTGATGAGATCTGGAGCTTGCTTCATTCTGGGCAGTTTCCCCTATCTGTCTTTGAGCTGCAGGAATGCACGATGATGTTGGAATACACGGTTATGGTCATTAGTGATCTAGAAAATGCAGTACTGCTAAAGAATATCTTTACCTTCACAGATGGAAAGAAGCTCCATTACATGATCCCAGTCCCCGAGAGGTTCCTCTGTGAGTTTCTCAACAACAGTCCCTCTCTGTACAAGTAGCTAAGAATTAAGTGTAATGAAAAAATCCCACAAATTATTTCTGTATATAAATAAATTAATTGACCTCAGGATCATCTAGAAGTCTGAGTGGAGTACTATCTGTGGTGAGGAGGTCCCTGACAGATTCATTGTAAATCTCCATAGCAGAGAACTTCAAATGATATTCCCTTTCACTGTGCTGCAAATAAGAGCAACCATGCCATAAACAAGCGGGTGAAAAACCAAGGAACATAATAGAATGCAGAGATTCAACGATATATTTGGTTTCTTGATTACCTTTTCTATATAATCATAAATATCTGCTACAGTATACTCAGTAATTCCTGTCATCGTGTATGTCTTTCCACTGCTTGTTTGTCCATATGCAAAAACAGTAGCTGGAACATATGTCAATCATTTGACATAAAGCATACATGTCAATGAGATTCAGTTGAAGTTCGTTAACACGAAAAAATGGATAAGCAAAATGAAAGAAGTTATACTCACAGTTAATACCGCTGACAACTGAAAGAGCGACTTCCTTGGCTCCTTCCTCATACACCTGCCTTGTGGAACAATCACTCCTAAATACTCTGTCTAACAGCATAATGAAAGATCAGGAAGAGATTCCAAGTCATGAAATGAAGTCTGGTTTAAAATTACAACAACAATTATGCATAAGCTGCTTGTTCTTAAACTTAGGTTTCTGAAATCTAGCCATATCGAACCATTCGCAGAGCTTTCCATTTAACTGGCAACTACAACACAACGTAACTGTGGAAGCAGAATGATATCCATATGGAATCCTGAGTTTAATATGCAAATTCAGCCCCACCCAGAAACCACTAAAAAGGGGTCCAAATTGGAATTAAATTAGGAAAGAAAGGAAGGATCTACAAGGAAAACTCCAAATTTCCAAAACAATTGGATGCCAATCCAACTTTCTTTTTTGTCCCCTGAAGCTAAAAGGGGAGAGTTCAGGTTTGAATCATCATTGAAGGCAGAAGCTGTAGATTTAAGCTTAAAAAATTGTTCGAATAGCACGCAAAGTTTAGTTTTAAAAAACCTTGGAAGACCCAGATTTTTAACATAGATAGATATAAACCACAGGAGTGAAAAAAAATGAAAAAATAAAAATAAATGAATTAAGAGCAAGATGAAGGGAAAATGATTTGCATACCGAAGGCATAGACAGTGGGGTGGATGGAGCGGTCCGGCACCGGAAGGTTGGAGTTCTTGAAAATAATGGTGTTGTGATTGACGCATTCCCAATCAGACACATCATTCGTAGCAATCTCCTTCTCATTCAAAGGCCTCAGCCGAACCGACACCAAAATCTTCTCATCGTGGCCCGACCCTCCTCGCGTCGTTACCTCCTCGCTGCCATCAATCGTTCCCATCCCTCCACCTTGACCTCCCTCCCTCTGTTCGCTCCAAAACAATATTGACGAAATTCAATCATTTATATGAACACCAAATTCATCTATCTAATTGAGACTTTGCAAAACCATTTAACACACAGGCCACAGCCTTTTCATTAGGATTGTTGTGCTTTTATGAAACACTACATGGACCTCTGATACCCGCACCCGCAATCATTAATCTACAACGAAGGAACTAATCATAGATTAATCACCCACATTATGTTCACTCTTTTGTCTCATGCATCATTAAAACTACTTAAAACTAGTTCGTATGTTTCCAAAGTTTCGAGACGAAGACGACCGGTTTCTGTTGTATATAAATTTATAATGGCATTGGTCCCCGGTTACAGACTGTCAACGTGCTTCTTCTTCTTCTTCTTCTTCTTCTTTTTTTTTTTACTGGTACCCAATTTTGGGTGAAGAATTTATTTTACTCTAGAACGAGAGAGAGAGAGAGAGAGAGAGAGAGAAAAGAGAGATAGTGTGTGTTCTACCTTGGGAGTTGAGAATTCTGGGTTGTTTTCAGCGACTGTTTGTGGGTGTTGGTGTGATCAGATTATCTTCTTTAGCAAATCCAAACGATCTCTGTGCGATTTATTTGAGAGAGAGGGGAGTTCAGTCGCTGAAGAATTCCTCGTCGTTTTCCAACGTTCTGTCCATTCTGATTTCAGTACGAAGATTACAAAAAGCAGTGGTTTGTGGAAATAAACTTGTTGCGCTTAACTACCAATTTCGCTTGATTTGAGTGCATACTGAATTCATTTTGTAATTATATTAATATATATATATATGTAAATTAATTAAATTAAATTAATTATATAAATCAGTTTAAAATTATCATAATAAAACTCAAAATTAAAGTAATTAAAAACTTGACCTGAGATAACCATCAGGTGTACACCATCACTTAGCTATGGGTGGATGCACACAGTAAAAATTATAATGATCATAACCAAATTAAGTTTAAAATCTTCATAATTAAACTAAAATTAAAATAACCAAAAAAATGTGGACGTTATAGGATTTTTTTCTTCTTGCTGCAATACCATTGGACAACAAAAACAATCAAGTTTTTTTATCGGTAAATATACACACATCCATTTTTAGCATTTAACAAGTACATAAATTCTTTTTATCGCAAAATATATATACATGCATTTATGATTTAGGAATATAATAGCTATACCATTGAACCAATATTTTCTTGACATTATATTTGGAAAACTGAAGTGTGAAGATATGATATTACAAACCAGTTTTTTTTTTTTACTGAAGATGTGATATTACAAACCAAAATTTTATTTCATCATCTTCTTCTTTTTTATTTTCTTTTGTTTCCAGTTGTGAAGATGTGATGATCCATAGAGAGTTGAAATTAGGTGAGATAATGAGTCACTTCTCTTATGATGAATTTGCATGCAAATTTTGAAAATTAAGAGGCATTAATAGAATTGTTGGAGTATATATAATCTCACAATATATATTTAGATATAAAATGAGTTAGTACTTAATATAATGTTGAAACCTTTGTACCTAATAGTTTAAGCTAATTTATAGGTTAGATACAAAGTTTCTACATAATATCGAGCAATTTAATTAATGATCAAGTTGACGTTGAACAAAGTTTTAAACCAAAATACAAGTAGTTGAAATCGAATAATTTATTATGGAATCCAAGATACAAGTGAAGATTTCTTTTGGTCTTTCTATATATAATGAACACACGTATAACTATTGGGACAAATTATTATTTATAAAAACAAATTAAAAGTAAAAATACCACTAGCCAAATGGCATATTTAAAATATATATATATATATATATACGTGAATTTTTCTTGAAAACCATGAGCTGTATTTTTTTCGAAATGTTATGATTTCTGCTGATGAAATAACTTCAAAGGTGGTGGTGCCAGGTGTGGTGTGTTTTAATTTATATATATGCGACTTTCTTCATCTTCCAAGTTTCATCTATTTTTGTCACTTTAATGGCTGACAGTGAAAATTATTTAAACCTTAAATTTTCACCACCGGCCTTCATGAAAGGTAACTTCTCTGCTTTTATTACTAAACTGTGAACCACTCTTTATTGTAATAATTTATTACACATTGATTGTAAAGAAGAAGTTAGTTTAATATTTAATAAAATACTCACTATTATTAATGTTTCGTTCGTTTTTGCGAAAAATATATATTTTCTTGCAAAAAATATTTTATTGTGTTTAGTTGCAATTTTGAAAACGATTGTACTAGTGGTTGTAGTAGTATTAGTATTGATGGAGATAGTAAAAATAGTGGAAGCGATGGACTGTCGTAATATTGATAGAGATAATGGTGTGGAGGCGATAAAAATAGTGAAAGCGATGGTAAATCTTAGTTATTGGTAGCGATAGTGGTGTGGAGACGGCGGTAGTAGAAGGTAGGGGTGGCAACAAAGACAATGACGATGGTGGTGACAATGACGTTGGTGGTGGGATGGTAATGGTGGTGGTAGCAATAGTGGCATGGTGGTGATAGCGATGGTGAGGAGGTGATAGGCTAATAGCGTTGATGTGGTGGCGCCAATGGCAATAGTTGGGGTAGTAGTGGTGGCGCTCGAGGGTAGTAGTGGTGGCTGCAGCGATGGCAGTGGCGGTGATAGAGGTGGCAGGATCGTGGAAGGAATTGGAGAGGTGATGGTGGCAGCGGTTGGTGGTGGTGGAGACAGTGATTGTGGTGTCGATGGCGATGGCAGTGATAGTGTGGTGAGTAGCAATAACAGCAGTGGTGGGATGGTACTCTTTTAACCCAATAAATTGAATCATGTGCTTACTAGTACAATGTAATTTTTTACTTTAATACTTTACAAGCAAAGTGGAGTGGATATACAATAGTGGCCATGCATATCGCACGAATTAGCATTCCATCTAAATATATTGATGTGATAATCTTGAGTCACGAAATAATTTCTCTAGACAGCCTTACAAATTTAACAAAAAAGATGTTGTCATTAACAATTGTGACAATTTCCAAGCTATAGCCTCACAAATTTAGGAGAAAAATGGTCAAACAATTGTGACAACCTATTTAGGTCAGGTGGATCTCCCTCAGGGACACAACAAATTTCCACCCATTCATTAGATTATTTATTACTGCAGCACATGAGTACCCTTCTACTACTTTTTCAGGAAAAAAGTAAAATAAAATAAATGCACCATCCCATTCAGTTTTAATTCTAATCCTGGATTTATTGATAAATAACAGAGATTAGTAGGTGCTATTTGGGGGCAGGTGAACTTTTCTTGCAACAATTCTTTGTATTCATGTCACTGTTGCTTGGGTTTTATATATAGCAGAGTTTTGTATTCATCACTGTTGCTTGAGTTTTGTATATAGTTGACATATTATTTTATTATTAATAAAATAAAAAGAAAATGATTGATCCTATTTCTTATTACTATACAAGCAGTTTTCAATTTATTTTGTAAAGCCAGGAAATGCAGTGGCAAACTGGCAGTGTCATGGACATGACATTTTTTTGTGTCCACTGCCACTGACAGCGCAGAAAGGCAAAGGCGGTACCGTTTGGGTTGGGTGACTTATGGGACGAGGGTTGGTCCGTGCTTTGCTTTTATGTTCACCATCCTTCCCAACATGTTTTTATGGTTGGATTTGGATCTCTTTATTATGTAGAATTTATTTAGTTTATTATTTATATAAAAAATTTAAATTAATTTGATACTTATAGTTAGGTAATTACATAGTATTAATTTATATATAAATAAATAAAAATTATAATTTTTTTAAAAAAATTATTATAAAATATTATTCAATTACTTAATAACAAATATCGTATTAATCTAAATTTTAACATAAGTAAAAACACTTGACAAACTTTGTATAATAAATAAATCCGATTATATTTAGAAAGATGCCGAGCGAAGCACATCACCAAGTCAGCTCCCAGACTTACCAGACTTTGAATCATGGGAATAAACCTCCTCAAAGAAAAAAAGCTGCTACCTAAAAGACCAAAAGAGGGAGAGGGTGCATGGGATGGCCCTTCTTTCTTTTCTTTTTCTTTTTTCTTTTCTTTTCTTTTTTTATTTTTTTTATTTTTATGTTAGGGATGGCCTTATTAACAGGAAAAACTGGATTAATAGGATAACCCATGTAGTGTCAATATCTTATTTGGAACGTATCAATTTAGAATAATATTGATATGCTAATTATTTAGTTTTATATCGGTCAAAATATCAGTATATATCGGTCTATACCGGCCGTACTGACCAATATCGATCTATACCAGTTTATACCGGGTAATACCAGATATGTACCAGTTCATAATTAATTTTTTTTAAAAAAAAAAAATTACTTATTTTTTTGCTTTTATTTTTATTTTTTATTTTTATACTTCAATTCAAACATCAAATATAACATAATTAAAGGGAGAATTCTAAAACTAATCAATGTTAAATTATTATTAAAAAGCTTACATATTAAATTTTTTCACTTTCAAATTAACTATCACGCTATAAAAAATGAGATTAAAATTTAAATTAGACTAATTAATTAAATATTATTTTAAATAAATAATTATGTTATACTAAATTATTTATTATTGAATAATATTTTTTAAAAAATATACATATAATATTTTATAACGATAAATTCAAAACGGTACTCGATATTTCACCGGTACCAATACGTATCATACCAATAAAAAAACTAGTACACTATTCGATACAGTATTCAGAACTATGCTTGAGATAGTTCATAGTAATTTTTATTTATTAAAAGTTTATAATACGGCACAAAAATCATGGTATTAAATTATTTATATATCTTATTGCTTGTATAAATATCATGTCACTATATATATTTTCAACTAGATGTATATGGTTAGGGAGCTTACAATCTCTCTTAGTAAGGCAACAATGTACTCATTATTCCACACAGTTTAGGAATACTTTTCGGTGGCTATGATGTATTGAAGTTATGCCATAATATCATTTCTGAGGATTTTTGTTCGAACGAGAGTTTTCACATCAAACTCTATTGAAATTTTATAATATGGTCCAAAAATTAAAGTACTATAAAACATTACTTATATATCTCTAGTATATATCCATATATATACTGCAGAATACTGAGCTTCCTCAAAGTATTTGCCATGGGATTGATAAGATCAATAAAAACTTTCTCTAAGAAATAAATCCACCTTATTAACTACATTCAAGTCTGTAAATCTAAATATCAAAATGGCCTATAATTAAAGAAAGCTATAAAGCATAACAAAGCACTCATTCGTAAACTTGGTTGGAAGTTTGTTGCTAAGAAGGAATCCCTTTGAACAAAAAATCCTTGGGGCCAAATATTCGAATAGCCACCATCTCAATGTTTGAAATCGACCTCGTAGATCTTCGCATATCTGGAGAGGCATTGTGAACACCAGTGGCATCATAAGAAAAAACATAAAATGACACATTGAAAATAGAGAGTCTATAACTATGTGGAACGATTGGTGGCGTGGGAATGAGCCCTTAA
>JAULJZ010000003.1:9092317-9103376 GCA_032270985.1 Heliamphora pulchella
GGGGGTGGGGTTGGGTGTGTTATCTAATTGCATTAAGCCATTTTTTGGTTATTCATTAGATTTTAATTTTGCTTGTTTGTGATCTTAATTTTAAATTTACTAATCAAATGTGTATAATGGGGACAGTGCCAGTAATTCTCACTTGTGAGCATGTATTTTTTTGTCTTTGGTGGTTGCCAACCTAATTCTCCTTTCATTTTATAATTAATTATCCTGCTCTATATTGCAGGAATCATTAAATGCAAAGCTCAATAGATCCAATGTTGAAAATCCCTGGTTTGTTTTTGGTATTTCATACCCTGGTGCTCTTAGTGCTTGGTTCCGTCTGAAATTCCCCCACCTGACATGCGGAAGTCTTGCAAGTTCTGCAGTTGTTCTTGCTGTTTACAACTTTACTGAATTTGACCAGCAGGTAAGATAATTGTGTTATTCATCATATATGCATTAGAAGAATCAATGGTATATCCTTTCAATTTGTTTTTGAAGGTCCTCGTTCTTATATTTTATTGTGTTAGCTCTATGCTTATGAACGTCTTGATTTTGAAGATGCTCCAACTGCATAGATCTTTTTTCAACTTGAGTGCTGGTGTGTTTGGGCTTTCAACCTGACCTTCCTAGTGCAGATTGGTGTGTCAGCTGGTCCAGAATGTAAAGCTGCATTACAAGAAGTTAATCAACTTGTGGAACAAAAGCTTGCAATGAATGGCCCAGCACTGAAGGCCTTGTTTGCTGCAGCTGAGGTGTGTATACTATTTTACATTGGTGCATTTGACAAGCTACATGCATGCACACAAGTTTCACTATACATTGATGATAATTTCTGCTTGGCTTTGCTTTTCTCCCCTAGTAGATAATGAATATGTAAGTTCTCAACATCTTGAAATTTCTGTTTACTTTCATGGTTTGACAAAAACAAATGAATCATCTTCTAAGGATATGAATTTTTCGGTGGGTCCCACCTTGTTATTTACTTTTGTTTATTGCCTTCTGATTTGCTAATAGAATATGATTATTGTCAATAAGCCACAAGGTTTGTACCGTGCGTAATCACATTTCTTACAGTTTTATTTGAATTTTCCAACTTTCTCATTTTGTGTCAATTCTTATTGTGTAAAGTAGCATGAGGATTTTTTGTTGATGATGTCCAAAGAAGTGAAAAAGTTGATTGCATGAGCAAATATCCTCCTTTCATGGACCACCGTAGTTAAATTTGGCAGATCATTTGAACCCCAGATAAATGAGGAAAGCGCTACCTGTGGATGGCAATATGGTAATCAAGGGTTGCTTCTGTAGCTTTTCCGTGTACATCAGAAGCAATCCAACTGAGATGAGTTTGGTTTTTCTAGTCAACTCGAAAATGATTGTACCCCCATTACTGTTATGGGAAGGGACCCTCATAACAGGAAAACACAGAATCTGTTTTTTGAATTGGGTTGTTTTAGAGGTGTTCTTGTGCTGAATTATCAGAACAATTAAGGTCACACCTCGTTATTGGCATTGATAAGATGGTCCTGGCAGATAGTTCATGATTTGATTACATGAGGAGTCTTCTTATTTAGGAATCGGAAAAAGCCCACCTGATGGGTCCCTGCTCCGTACTCTACCCAAGTTCGGTAGGACGGGTTGAGACTCTTGGGAGTCTTTTAAGAGGGTATGAGGTGGTTTGGGGGTATTGAACCCAAAGGTCCCAAACAGGTTTGGGGGAAGGTACTCCAATACAATATTAACCTGAATTTTTACATATATTTCCAGTTGTCTGCCATTTAATCTAATTCTCTCCTATTCTAAGAATTAGTCTCATTGTGTACACGCAACTTTCCTTGTGTGCTTGTTCCGGCGACCCTTTTGTTTCTCCCCTCATGCCATCAGGTAGCTGATCTCTGTATATGCCCCTTTCTGGACTCTTTCTGTTTTTTATATCTGTCTCTGTAACAATAAAGTAAACGAGTCAATTTGAAAACCTGCCCAAAACCCAGGGCCCATCTGCTAGTCGTGATGGGGTTACATGTTGTGGGAAGGGGGACAGCTCAGTTGGGGTTGGGCATTGTGGGGGCAATGTAGTGCTGGGCCCCACCCTCCACCCCTTGCCATCCCTAGTTTTATTAACAATTAGAATATATATATGTATGTGTTCTTTTTGAATTTGTCAAACTTGGACAGTCATGAAGGTTCTAGGATGAGCAGCTGCACATGATTCACCTTCTTTTCATTGTGCCTATTTCTTTGAACAATCTTTAATTCATCTCAACATAATTGAAATATAAGGAGATGCTTGCAGAATAAGCCTTGCAAAAGTTCTAGCTGGTGAAAGTTGGAGTTAGATGCCTTGGTTTCATGGAAGGTTCATCAGATTGATCACATCTACATTTTGTCATTGACTCAATAATTAGTGATACCAAACAGCATTGCAGAATCATAGATTATCAGTTAGTCAACAACACGCGTAAACTTGTAAACATATAATTGGCAGTAGAGAAATTAAAGCCACAATCAACTAATTGATGAGAATGTGACTAAATTATGCGATTCTCCACCCAAGCACATCCATCTTATGCCTCAATCCCTCACCTGCAATGCCAACCTCGAAGAGTCCGTAATCCATGCTCCCAATGTTGAATGACATTGGGTGCCTGAGCGACTCCCCATGACCCTTTGTAGGATTTCTGGGGATACGTGCCAGGTTTCAGAGAGAGAATCACCACAAGAAGTTAACTTCAAACCATGAGAAAGTCTCGTGGTCTATGAGCACGGGTACTCCAAAAAACGTTATTATACATGTGTCAAGTACGCACCTGGTACAGGTACATTTCAGGTGCGAGAAAATATGCACCGGGTGGTTTTGAATTTAATTTTGATTTTTGAGTGCAGCTTCAATACATTTTGGGTACAAATTTAGTAAGTTTTTGGTACACAAGCAGTACGTGAGTGGGTACGTTGATGTTTTTTTTTAAATGAAAAAATTGAAGATAAGTTGGAGGACTAGAAAATGATTTAAATCCCCAACAGGTTAATAACACATTGTTGAACCAAAATTCATTGTTGATGTGCTATGTACAGGACTAGATATTACCCATGCCTAAAGGCATTTCAAAATTCTTAATATGTTATTTTTATTAATAATTTTTTATTTTAAAATTTTTTTACCAAATAGATGAAGTTAATTTTTTAACATGTTAACTAAAAAAGTTATAAAAAAGACTATCAACCAGGGACAAAATATATTAAGCGGGGACAAAAATAGTTGCTTAAGCACGAATAAAAAATATTTTAAGGATACTATATGAAACATGCTTATCTATTTAATAATATAACAAATAAAATAATATTAATTCATTTTTACTTAGTAAATAAAAAAATTAAAATATAACTACCTAAATGTATATCAAACATGTTTATCTAATAAAAAAAAGAAAAAAAATGTATATGAAGTATTCACAAAGTACGTTTTTGGTAGGTGCAATACCCGCTCTCCAAACAATGATGGTCTGGAATCGTTACGCTGAGTGTCTGGGTTTGTAGAATGAAAAGCTCCTTAAAAGAAAAATTAATAAATAAATCATGATCATTCGTTGAGTGCGGAGGTAAGATAACCCTTTGATGTGGCATGAAATACATGTCACATCAACCAAGCTAACTTGTTATATAGATATTATCAATTATTTACAAATTTATTTTGTGATCTCATCTATCATTTATTCCCTTTTTTTCTTTTTGTCCCCTTATTTTCATAATTTTTCTATTTGTTCTGACCTCTTGAATGTTGTTATTTATTGCTACAAATAGTTTTGTATTGGGAAGATATAATAAATATAATACTAAAAATATTATAAAAAGGAAATTTACCTCCATACCCTGTAGTACCTATTTCCAATTTTTTAAGACTTTTCCCTGTCGTAACCGTATCGTGTATCTGTACTTGTGCTTCATAGCTTGTGGTGCGCTTCATATCTCCTAGTACTTGAGAAGCACACCTGGCCATTGTTGTAACAATTGAGGCCTCCGTGTATTTTGGTGCCACTAACAGCATTGGATGCTACTTCCGAAATTGTCGGGGCTACTAGGGTGAGCCATCTGTCCCCATTTGTTTACCTGAGCATCTGACATTCCCCACATTCCCCATTTGTTCTCCTATAAATAGGTCTCCAACTCTATGGATGCATGCAGTGCTGTTTTCCTCTGAACAACTTTTGAGGGTCTGGTTCTCCACTAGCACTTAAAGCTCTCTATAGGATTACCTTGGCTCTTATCCTTTTCACTTCCGATTCTGAGTCTCACACCATTTATGTGCCTACTATAACTTCCCAGAAAGCTCCACAAACTGATCCAGTCACCATCTGCAATTGACTAAAGAATTTAGTCTTTGACATAGGCTTCGTAACCTCAACGGGGTAAGTGTGGGAACCCTAGTATTAATCCCTGAAAGGATAAGGCATAGGCTTTATTGCAGTAAAGCTGACTACATCGGGATCGCACTACTGAGTCTTAACTTATTATGCATGAGTTGTATTTCTTTTTTCATGTGTGGAATTTGTTTCACACTCTGAGACTTGGATGTGGCCTTTTACATGTTTGCAGCTTAAGATTGATGGTGATTTCCTGTATTTTCTAGCAGACGCTGCAGTTACTGCGGTATGTGCTCTAATTATGACTGATGCATCACTTAATATCTATCAATTCATGAAGTGACTGCTATATTTCCCAATTTGCAGTTTCAATACGGAAATCCAGATACACTATGCTCCCCTCTTATTCAGGCAAAGAAGAATGGCGAGGATCTAGTGGTATGCCCCTATTCTTCCATCCAATGTTATGGGAATCTTCCTGTTCGAAGAAATATTGTTCTAGCCCGTCGTATGTTATAACTGGTAGCTACGCTAGTAACACAATGAACTGGGATTGTTTTCTTGGAGTTTGCTATGATACTTAATATTAACTCCCACTGGTATAGGAAAATGTTGACCTTTGATTGTTTTCTTTGATTTTGCTGAGTCTTAATATTAACCGGTTTAGGAAAATGTGTGTTAACTATCAATTTTATTTTCTGGATATAAAATTGTTGAAGCCATTCTATGTTGGAATGCATTTACCAAATATATGGTGCATACCAAAAGTGCCTGAGATGCATATATGTAGGCAATAATAGAAGAGTGGGAACAGGAAATTTATTATATAAATCTACTGTTTCTGATGATATCCAACTTCATAAAAATTTTCCGAGTCCTTTAAAATAGCAATGAGAGATTTCTTCCAAAGTATGCGAAGTTTCAAACCTTTGAGCATCATATGGCCATGAGGATACCAGACATTTCTGATTGTGATGAGTTGTAGTTCAAATTTACTTTCATTGTTTGAGTTTTGTTGTAAACTAAGAACGTAGAGTTATGTAGGCAACGAAGAAGAGGAAGAGAAATGAGAAGAAGATGAATGGAATTGGTTTACGGTTACATAATGAACATCTACACCTCAATATATATTTATATCAAAAATAGAATTGCCCAAATTACCTAATTTACCCCTAGTCAACGAAAATAGAAGAGTGGGAACAAGAAATTTAATATGTGAATCTATTGCTTGTTTGCCTGTGCAAGGAGGAGGGAGAGTATGTATCCCATTTGCCCATCCATTGTGAGTTCACATGGGAGTTATGGAGCCTATTTTTGTTGTCCATTGGGGTGGATTTGGTTTTTGAGAAGTGAGGTGATTGGTTTTTGTAGAGCTGGAGAGGAGGGGTGGATTTGGTTTTTGAGAAGTGAGGTGGTTGGGTTTAGAGAAGAGGGAATTTGTAAGTGGTTGAGTTGTGAATGTGCTTCTTACTAATTTGTATAGTTGGTGGTCTGACCAAGGAGCCCCTTCGACTAAGGAAACCGTTGATCTTTATCTTTGTGATTCTACGCAGGTTTTTGTAGTCTCCACTGAATGGGTTTTGCTTTCTCGCACTTTTGATAGAGGTTGTTTATAGCCCATTTTGGTTGGGAGTTCTTGTTTTCTTGTATTCGGGTAGCATTTCTTTGTACCCTTTATACTATTTCTTACTAATCAAAAAAAAAACCGTCATAAAAAAAATTCCTATTCCTTTAAGATAGCTATGGGAGATTTCTTCCAAAGTATTTAAAGTTTCAAACCCTGAACATCACATGACCATAAGGATACATGCATTTCTGAGTGTGATGAGTTGTAGTTCAAATTTACATTCACTGTTTGAGTTGAGTTGTAAACTAAGAACTTAGGGTTATGTAGACAACGAAGAAGAGGAAAAGGAGAAGAAGATGAATGAAATATGTTTAGGGTTGCATAATGAACATGTACACCTCAACATGTATTTATATTAAAAATAAAATTGCGCAGATTTCCCAAATTACCCCTAGTCAACGTAAATACACGAATACTGCAACGACATAAATAAAAAATAGACTCTAACTAAAATAAACAATTTGATCCAGCAAAATCAATAGGTGTTTTTTTTCAGAGTTGCCATCGGCCCATCGGCACCATTGGAATAGGGGATTTGGTGGAGAATATCATTTGAAGTTAAATTTAAAAGGAGGCCATTTATTTTTCAGGGAATTCCCGTAACATGTTTCATTTCTTCCATGGGCTCGAATCAATGTTTGGCTTTAGTAACCTTAAATCTTTCATTCCTAAAATGTGGTTGAACCTATGGTCACATTTTGTGGCTGCTCAACCAATCTTTGTTGCTTCCTTTGTTGTACCTCCAAACAAGGGCAGAGCCAGGATCTCTTCATTTTTTTTCCAGGGAGGAGGGGGAACATGGATACATAACAAATTATGGTTTTTTTCTGAAACTAGGCCAATATGCCAGCTTAGCCCGTTAAGTTACAGTCGAATTGTTTTGTAAAGCATGTGTGCTTTTATATAAATGGCGAGAGGAATGAAAGATTTTGTTCCAATCGATGTGAGACAAAAAATATATTTTGGCACATTACTTGAGTGATTCAGTTGAAGGCTCAAAACTTCACATCGATTGCACAAGACTAAGTTGATAACTTTATATATCTAGGCATCCCATCATTTTATGGAAAGATTTTATGCGGTAAAAAATATCACTGTTGGTTTTTTAAACTATTGAATCATGTTTTAATTTGAACAAATTACTCACAACATAAATAACTATTACACACCATGAACATCCACCCAACATGTGCAGCACATACAAGGTAGAACCTGTACAAGTGTAACCAGATTTAAGGCTATACGTATTTAGTTGTATGAAGAACACAATAAGAATTGAATTCTCCAGAGTGTCGTGGTTGGTTCAAGTGGCAAGAGCCCCCACCTACCCACACTTACCCCAGCGTTTGAATCCTAGGTTCGCATTCCCACTTACTTATAAGAAAAACAAAAAAAAAAAAGAATTGAATTCTCCAAAAAAGCTCTAGAGTGCACCCAAACTTTGGAGGGTAAACACTATGTTGGGCCTTGAATCCTCCTCCTCCTCCTTCTCCTCCTCTTGTTCTTTGGAGGGTTAACAAAAAAAAAATTGAATTCTCCAAAAAGACTCAAGAGTGCACCCTTGGAAAAATTGACATGCGACTTTGTTGGGCCTTGAATCCTCCTCCTCCTCCTCTTGTTCTTGTGTGAATCATGATTCATGACCTTCTCTCTCTGATATGCACCTATGTTGTGCTCTTTTCTCTGCATTTCTTCTCTCTATTTCTTTTTATCATTATATCCCTTCTATGTTTCGCTCTCAGTCTCGCTCTCTCACTTTTTTTCTCCTTTTTTTCCTTCTATTTTTCTTTCAAATTGAATTGACATTCAGTTCAAATACTATTTAATAGTAAATTTGAGCTTTTTAACTTTTTCCTGATTATGAGATACTTGCAACTCTTGCATGCGATTGTAGGTTGTGATTGTAAGTTTTAAATTAGATATTGATAAATTCTTTTAGTGGTGGAATGTTAAGAAAAAGTACATGTTTTATGTATATCTAATTTTTGTTAAATTTTTTCATTTATATTGTCGAAGCAAAAAGTGTTGATTATTTAACATTTGATAATGATTTTTATAGCTTTTGGAATGAAAATGTTTATTAAACTTTTTTATCCTAATGTTTATAACATGTAACTTTCAATTTACCTATATTGAATTTTGAATTTATTGTTTATGCTATTTGCTATTGTTTCTTACAGCGTGAGCCTTGTTTCAATAAAGTCCTTACGAGGCCTCGTGCCTCATGTCTCATGCCTAGGCTCGAAGAGACCTTTGGCACCTCAGTACGCTTTTCGCATTTAATAATTGTGGAAGGTACTTAGAACGTGTCAAGGAGGCCCCGCCTAAAAGGATGTACTTTACTCACAAAAGGTTGGTGTGCACCCCTTATGCGTTGTTTGTATCCACTTTGACACTATAATGCCTACCAGTGTCTATGACAAGGCCTAGGGAGTTGTACAGTGCCTTGGAGCTCGGTGCTCATGTCGTAGGCAAATGCACTACCAGCACTTTCTTGGTTATGTGGGGGACGGTTTTAGAGGTTTGGGTGTGACAGCTAGAACAAGGGCTTGCCAAGCTAAAAGTGTCTTCTCCCTTAATGTGGCAAGCTACCTTCTATTTTGGTCTTCTCACAAGACATGGTGTGCAAGTTATCCTAGGTTCAAAAATCTATACTAACAAATTCTGAAGTTACGAAGTGTCAAGTTATGATTGTAGCACACAATCAACTAATGATTCTCCTACTCTAATTAGGCACCTTTCAAAGACGTGTCGTGCATTGGAGTAGGTCTTCACTCTAAGAAGCATAAACACTTCTACGAGGTGGCGTGTCATGTCGGAAATTCATGTCAAATACAACACTCTTTGGACACTTCTAAAGTTGTATTCGACACTATTTTAATGTGTCTTAAATTAAAAAAATTAAATTTATAACATTACACACTTTTTTTACACTTGACGAATATTTCAATGACACTTCTTAAACTTTTTAAGCACGTCCTATTAAATGAATTTCTTCATAGTAATAATATTTTACGTTCTTCAGAACACAAATTGTACACACAAAATATGTTTTGAAACATTTATAAGGAAATACCACGACTTTTTTTAATTTTATTAATGATATGTTGGATATTTTAAATTACCGTTGAATAAATTATTTACATATCTAACATATAATAAATATATAAAAATATATTTTTTAACGTGTCCCAAATGTATCGTGTACTGTATTTTTTGAAAATTGATGTGTCGGCATGTTCGTGTCGTGTCGCGTGTTCGTATTCATGCTACATAGTCTTCACTTAATTTTTGCTATTTGGTGACGTGTATCAAAACAGGACACTTGTCAACTTCAAGGGGAAGACACTGATATTTTAGACATTAGACCTAATTGTAGGTCGAACAAGGTTTTACCATGTAACGTACATGCATTGGACCAAATTTTGGCCCAATAAGGACTCAACATCTATATAGCATGTGTCACATTCTCTCTTTCGTTCTCCAACTGCTTCCCTTTTATATATAAGCCATCCTTTTCGGTTTGGAGGGGAGAGGAGTATAAAATCTAGAAAAGGAAGAAGTCAAGTTGATATGTAATCTTGTTATTGCTTGCATTAGCTTCAATAACTATGTTGTTTTACACCATGTACCAAGTGTTATATACTAAACCTAAGTTAGAGGCCTTGAAGACGGTCCAAACTTGTATTGTGAGCTAGATGCCTAAAAGATGGCCCAAGACTTAAATACTTGCTATTGTGATCCCCTAGCAGTATTTCTTGTTGGTTGCCTTGTTCTTCCTTCTCAAGCCACTCATTCTCTAGCTATCCTAACTTCGTTAAATCATCTATTTTCTTGTAGCAATGTAACCACGTAATTGGTAAAGCCGTCGCGTATTTCCATATCACCAGTTAACAAGATTACCTTTCAGTGACACATCAGCACTGCCAACACATATCCAAATTTGTCAATACACTATCGCAAGAACTCCAACAACACTTACCAACTCCAGCCACTTTGTGAATGCTCTAGATTCGGGATCTGGCTCATTTATGGATATATGGCCATATTTCTGGATACCTATACAATCATTGCATGTTCGTTCCTATTGTTGAATTCATCTATAACCCAGCATTGGCAGCAAGCCTAATATTTGTTTGGTTTCAGATTTTTTTTTTAGATTTCCATGAGTAGTTTTTTTTTTTTTGGGGGGGGGGGGGGGGGGGGGGGGTTGGGGGAATTATTTGCTTGTTTTCTAACTGATGCTTGGTGAGACGGTACAAGTTGCTTGGTTTATGCTTCATGGATGAACCAGTCATGAGACATTGTCATTTTCTTCTTCCTAGAATTCGTGCGATGCATTTAATTTTGGCTTATAATATTTTCTCAGGATGCATATGCCACATTTGTAAAAGACTATTTCCTTGGGAGCTTTGGTATTAGTGTTCAAACATACAATCAGCAGCATCTGAAAAGCACTAAACTTAATGGTGACAGTTCTGACCGGTTGTGGTGGTTCCAAGTATGTACTGAAGTTGCTTATTTCCAGGTGGCACCCTCAAATGATAGCATCCGCTCTTCAAAAGTTGACACTAGGCATGTATCTCATTCCGTATTCCGATTTCTATGCCCTTCAAAATCATGTTTCTACTTTCTAATCCTTTACTCATTATTACTTGTGTAGATTACTAAAATGTCGTGGTAGAACTTCTTATATATATTATTTGAGTGTGAGTACTGCCTAGTGTTTTGTATGTATGTGCTTACATAAATGTTTGTGGCAGATACCATTTGGACCTTTGCAAAAATGTCTTTGGAGTGGGCATATATCCTGATGTCGATGGGACCAACATATACTATGGTGGTACAAAAATTGCAGGTTTAAACATCTATCTCTTCATATGTTTCCATTATCATATATCTTGTTAACATTTGGTCGATAATAGCCAAAAATGTGAGAATTCCTAATCTGGAGATCATTGATGCGTTGGATTGGAAGGCAATGTAGTAGAAACCATACCTTTATGCAGTCAAGAATGTCAAGAATCTTTTATGGCCTTTAAACCATACCTGTTTAATACTATTTTCTGGCCTTTAAACCATGCCTGTT
>JAULJZ010000003.1:9107482-9121783 GCA_032270985.1 Heliamphora pulchella
GTGTTTTCACTTGTTTTGTAAACAAATTTTGATTGGATTCATCCGTAACCTCCAATTACCACTTTTCAAACATTTATATTACCAAACATGTTTTTTGTTTTTTGTAAACAAAAACATGTTTTTTGTTTTTTGTAAACAAAAAATAAAAACCTGTAAACGTTACCAAACGAGCCCTAAATAAGTTAAATCATTTATTCTTAAAACTTTGACACATTTTAAGGGAAACTTATTTTTTTAGTGATGCTAATTATATATTATCAAACACACTTAATTGCCAAAACACTTAAAAGTTAGACAATCCAATTTTATGTTTCATAATTATGTTATCAGCCCTTGGCCTTTCACAAAGAAGAATAATATATAACTCAGTAAAGGCGTCCACCAAACCTAATAAAACTGAGCAACTCAAATCAAATAAGACAAAAGCATTATAAATCTTACCATGGTCCCTAGTGCTTTTCAAGCCAAGATAGTGACCCGGTGTGGGAGTTCTGGGGCGTTTCCTCCGCGACTGAAAGGGAATAAATGAAGACAAATTCAATATTTTGAGATTTTATTCAGCTTTTACTTATCAAACAAGAAGAAGAAGAAGAAGAAGAAAATATGATTCAGCTTCATGTCTACCTCAATACAAAATACTACCAGACTACACACCATGAGACATCATTAAAACCATTTCACTATAAGAAAATACATGTGGGAAACTTCATGTAAGCAGTCTTACTAACATGGAGAATATAAGTCCCTACAAGGGAAAAAATCACAAAATACATTGGCATGTACGACTAGTATCCATCAAATGAATGCCAGGTATGCGGTACCATAAAAGCCTGATTAGTATGTTGATGGTAATGTCCGTTGATTAGTTGAGAGTTGAAAGAAATTGCTGAGGTTGTATTGTTGTTGATCAATATAGTTGCTATGTTAAGTTGATCAGATGCATGTGAAAGCTGTTTTAGCTGGCCATTGATCAAGCTGTTTCACTTAATTGTTGAAATGGATGAACTCATCATCTGATTGCTGCCAACAAAGCTGACGCAATGTCTTCTGAATATAACCAGAAACCTCCAAGTCAAGACAAAAGTTAGTATGAGAATAGGCCATTCTACACCATCCACGGAACACTGACTTACCCTCTCCACAGTAATGCATCGGCCATCTAGAACTGACTGATGAAGACGTTTGATGCAGCGGTTGGCATCCTCTAGAGTTTCCATCGTGATAAAAGCAAAACCACGAGAGGCTCGAGTACGGGGCTCCACAACCAGAAAACACGAACTTACCTAGAAGAAACAGAAAATCATATAACAAAATAAGGCTATAAAATAAATTAATTAATTAAATGGAATTTTTAACTCAATAACAACATCCAAACTCATTTGTGGAATAATCCTAAACACAAGTACAAAAAAACAATTATAGTCAGATTCTATAACTCATTAACTCTTGACATAGCACGAGTGCATGCATATTGAGAGAGAGGAACCACATTCTATGACTCAAGAATAACAGGAGGCGCATCTCTTCTCTTTTGTGTAAAGTCATTTTCAAAAAAAAAAAAACTATAATGTCTTGCTCATATCTCAATATTATAAGTTATAGAGTTCAACAAAAGCAGCGATTTGAACAAGTGGCCTTAGAATCATGTCATACATTTCTAAAAGAAAAGCAAAGGTACATGGGCAGCGGCGGAGCCATGGATTTAATACAGGAGGGGCACAAAAATATAATTATTCACGATAAGCAAAAAAATATTCATCCTTAAAAATTATATTTTTTTTACAATTGACCTCGACGGGTTTTCATCTTTTGAAAATTTTGCATAATTATATCATCACTAACTTTATCAAAAATATCACTCTATGTATACCACCAAGTTATCATTCATCTATTGATCACCTATTCGATTCCGTAATGAGATCTTTACAACATTCATAGTTGAAAATATTCTCTTGACTGTAGCGGTTGCAACTAGTAAGATCAATGCTAAAATAAAAAGCAAATAAACTAACGGATATACTTTGCCTCTTCCTGTATTCACCATTTTTTTAGCGAGATCAACAATTCCATTCAAGCATGAGAAATTATTATTTGACCGCATATATGTATCAAGTTGATCATGAAGTACCACGAGCTCAATTGAAGAGAAGTCCTTTGGATAAAATTTAGCAAGGCGAATCAACATCTTCTCGTCAAAGCTATAAAATGAGTTCGATGAATTCAAACATGCGACACAAAATAACAACTCACTGTTTGCCTTTGTGAAACGAAGCTTGATTAAACCAAGCCTTGATTACATCGTCGTAACTTTTGGCCCAATTGTCTTTGTGGAAACCCATTCGGCTGAATGGGTTTTGTTTATTAGCAATTAACAATAAAAATTAATGTGCGGGCCAATTTTTCTTATTTGTTATTGGGCTCAGTGAGCTGGTTGAGGGGGGTGGGGCACTGGGTTGGTTCAGGTGGGGCACCAAAAAAGAAAATATATATATTTTATTTTTTTTACATATAAAATCAAAAAATATATATATTTCAGAGGGGTCACTTGCCCCTCCTGAGCACTCTCTAAATCCGCCACTGGCTGGGAAATTAGACCAGAGATCATCACCCAAAAGAAAGACAAAATGAAATGACATTGATAGAATGATGTTGATTATAATTTTTGAAGCTTTATTTATTCATGCTAAAGAGTTTTTTTGTATGTATTAAGGACTTCTTCGGATGCTTTTTCTCCAAGTATGTTAGGGAGATGAAATTCAAACTTGGCTTTGAACGGAAGCTACGGAAGCTATAATTTGCCCATATAATGCCAAAGTACTATGTTCATTATCGTTGGTAACAAATGCCTTTATAATTTCTACTCGTTTGATGATGGCTATTGAATTGTATGCATTTCTCCAGTTGTCTCTTTTGCAATAGGAGCCGGGGATATATAGATTTAGAATTTTGTTAATATGGAGCTTTGGTAAATCACTAACACGATGCAGTTGATATACATGAATATTTTGTGTTTGTCATAAAATATCGTACTGTTATCTGTATTTGATTTATTATTTCTTTTTTCAGGATGAATGCAGACGTTTACGTCAAAGTATAAAATGTGGGTTGGTTCAACGATTGACCGTAGTAAGTATACATCTTAATGTTATTGTACATGCTCTTCAGTATGGTATAAGAGTTACAGTTTTTGCTAAGGATACCTATGGATGGTTGTAGGGTCAGGTACAGGAGAAAGCAAAGGCACTTCAGGAAGTTAGACTGAATGATGTAAGTTGTTTAGCTTTCAATAATAATCCATAGGATTGCATACTGGTTCATATTTGATATCTACTACTTTTCCATCTCTCTGCCTATTCTTATGGTTATTGTCAATTGAGATACTTGATATCTTAACTTGCTCTGCTGATCATTTTGTTCGTTTCTTTCTTTTCTCTATGTCCTCCACTTTATTTAATAGTGGCTCGAAACAGAGGTATTGCGGCTAAATCATCTTCGGGATCGAGCGAGTGAAAAGGGGCATAAAAAAGAATATCCTTTGTATATTGAGTGTATTTAGATTTATTCATACCTTATATCACAACATTTTAACATCTTATATCATGATGGAAAGATTTTTACATCTATTGTACATTCGGGTCTATCTCATTGAACTCTTTTGTTTCAGATTGTGCTAACATGGCAGTAAAACGAGCCAGTTGAATCAAAGAGAACAATAAAATAAAGAAAAGAAAATAAAAGAAAAGTTACTGTGCCTCTATCTGGAAAGGAGTCTAGAGGGAGGGAGTTTTGTGATATGAGTCTATGTGACCTCAGAAGTAGGGCTAGAATGAGCCAAACCTAGCTTTGAAGTGTTTGATCTCAGCTCAGCTACTTAAAAGGTATGAGTGGGTTACTCTCGTGTTCCTGATGAGCTCAACATACACATTGGGGATTGGCTTGTGGAAATTTCACAAGCCAATGCATTCACAAATGTAATGTAATCCTTGATTGCAGTTTATTCTCTTCTTTTTTCCTTGCCACATATACACCCCTCATTAAGCTATCATCACCATGCCGAACTTTGTGGCTCTTTGTGACTGCCCAGCATTCTCTTCTGTGTAATTCATTATTGTTTGTATGATGTCCTGGAAGTTGTGGGGAAAGAAAATAAAGGAAGTTTGGCATCCTTGACTATTATCCCAAAAAATCATATCCCGCGACTTTCAATTCTTTTCTTATCATCATACCATCAAACTGAGAATTTGATGAAATATGCATGTGCTGCTTAACGATTCCGTATTTGCTACAATGTGAAGGAAATTGGCTCCTTTTTTCCCCCGTCTTTTTGATAATGGGGATGAAACTGTCATATTTTATTAAGTATTCCTTGACAAACTAACGCTTAGAGAATGCGTGGAGAAATTAGAGCTTCTGAAGACACCTGAGGAGCGCCAACGCAGGCTGCATGAGATCCCTGATGTACATGCTGATCCTAATATGGATCCAAATTGTGAATCTGACGAAGACTCTGGAGAAGTTCGCAATAAGAAACAAGGTCCTTTCATTGCCTATTGGACAAGAACTTTACCTTTTCATTCATATAATCAAATATGTTGATCTCATAGTTTTTTCTGCTGGCAGATGAATACATGAAACCAAGATATTCTGGATTCAGTAGAAATGGAAAGGTGCCAATCTCTTCACGGAATGCTGCTAGTCCAAATAATTCTGGTGGTAAGGTGTGGAAAAAGTTGATGGCCTGTGAGCAAAATAGAAGCACATCTACTAAATTTTATTTGGACAAAGGAGCACCTTGCAGGGTTGTAGATAGATTGAATGAATCCTCCTGGCATGACGGAAAAGATGCCGGTGCATCAAATAGTTTGGAGAAACCAGGAAACCAGGTTGACTCTTCTGGTTCAATGGTTGGTGGTTCGAACAATCAACCTGTGCTGAAGTCTGGGTCCTTTTCAGTGGGTGCACCTGAAACTTCAATTTCATCACTCTCTACTGGGAGTGCACCGTCTGCAAATGATAGTGAACTAAACAAATTGTGGCACTACCGGGACCCAAATGGGAAAATTCAAGGACCATTTTGCATGTTGCAGTTGCGCAAGTGGAGTACAACTGGATACTTCCCCCCGGATATGAGGATATGGAGTATAAGTAATGAAGAAGTGGACTCTCTACTTTTGACTGATGTATTGAATGGGAAGTTCCACAAAGGTTCCCTTGATAGTAAATTATATTACAGTGATGATAGGAACAGTGGCAGTATGATTACAACTGTGATTGATGGTAAGCGGAATGGCGGTGGCGGGAGCTGTAGTAACGCAATAGGCCATTCTAATTGCAACAATGAATTTGTGAAGAGTGATGGTTGGGGTTCTCATTCCTCCAACTGGACAACACCTGTTGGTAATAATGTACCGATCGGGAGTTCTTTTCAGTGCTGGGAATCGCTCAAGGTTAAAACTTCTTGTTCTGACCATCCCCAAGTGCATTGTCCACAGTCCTCATCCGAATTTACCGAGCTGCAAAATGAAACTTCTTCGGATCAAGGAAAGGGTCATGATGGGGGAAGGTGGAACTCTGGTCCAAATCATGGAAATTGGATTTCACATGGAAACACACTTTTTCAGACTACTAGTGGACAAGGTCATGAGAACCGATCTGATAGTCAAGGTTGTTCAGGCCAGTCATCTGGTGAAAGTTGGAGACCTCTGCCTATAAATGTTTCTTCATACAACAGGGATTCCAACTCTGGTTTTGGTCCTGTGGCTAAGTCAACTGATTTATCAGGCCAAAGTTTTGAAATTGATATCCCAAATCTGCTCAGTCCGACACCAAAGATCTGCAATGGGTACTTGGAAGGTCGGACTACTAAAAACCATCAGTCTGCATCCTCGGGTTTCCCTATTCAACATTTGGGTATCCAAGAATTGCTAAGTCCCACACCAAAGATGAGTGATGGGGTTGAGAAAGCTGATTCAAATATCCAGAACCTGCCAAGTTCTTCCCTACCAAAGCCAATGGATGGGGTTGAGAAAGTTCAGGATACTGAAAACAAGCAGACGGTCTGCTCAACATTTCATGTTCAAGATTCTGGCCCCAGCTGGAGCAGTGCTTCCAGTCTGGTGGTGGGCGGTGGGACACAATGTCCTGAAATAGCTGATGAATGGGGTGGATATTCCCCTACTCGCGCAAAACCCTCTGTTGAGGAATGGGATTCAGGCTTTGGGTCTGTGTCTTCGTTGAAACCGCCAGAAGCGGGCAATGATCATGCTGCTACTCCAACTTCCAAGTGTGACCAACTTTCTCCTTCCCCATCACATCCTGAACTTAATGCATCCAGTTGGCAGGTAATTTTTACTGAGCCCATTGAGTTTAGCACTTTGGCTGAAGAATCAGTCTCAGATCTTTTGGCTGAAGTTGATGCAATGGAGTCTCAGTGCGGTTTGGCTTCCCCTACTTCAGTGATGTATGGTGAGGAATTGTTTCAGGATTGTAAAAATGATTGTTTTCCTTCGATGGGCGGATTCAGCCCGCCACTTGATTCTGGCAAAAGTGATGCTTTGAGCTCCACTGGGGATATCACGTTACCACCTCATCAATCTACAATGACAGATGAAGCACTCGAGGCATCTCAGGCTGACGTTCTTAATCCTATAAAAAGGTCTGGCGGGCAATCCTCTACAAGCACAGAAGTAGAGGTAGAAACAAGGCGTGCCGATATTTCGGGTTACCAATCGGAAGCTGGTTCAACGAGCACACGGGTTCATGCGTCCTCCACCTCGAGTCAGGTTATGATGGATACAGACACTGCTCAGAGAGCATGGCCAAAATCTGTGAACACGGGATGGGGAACAATGCAGGGGACTGTGAACTTGGGTTTTGGAGGATCAACTCCGGGAATGACTAACGTTGGATGGGGAAATTGTCTGGAGACAGGAGAGGGAAATGCGAACATGAATTCTTCGGCTGGAGATATGGGGTTGGAGAGCCATCAAAAGTATGGAGGCGGGGAGATATCCATATATCCTAGAGACGGTACTTCTGAGGGTGGGGATCCAGGATTTGGCAGGGGTAGACCATCGTGGAGTCAGCAGTCAGTATATGGTGGCAGTTGCAGTGATAGTGGAGGAAGTTACCCTAGGCCTCCTCCGAAAGGTCAGCGAGTTTGTAAATTTTTTGAGAGTGGACATTGCAAGAAGGGAGCATTTTGTGACTACCTGCACCCATGACTGATGAGGTTTGGCAATCCGGTGCATTCAATTTACTGTAGAATCAATTTTTTTTTCCTTCTAGAAGCAGATTTATCAACAGGTTGATGTTGTTATAACGTTATTGAAAATTTATCAGGTTACAGTGTCATAATAATAGTAATAATAATAAATGAATTGAAAGCAGCCAAATTCATTTATTTTTGTTTGGTTGGAAATATGAAAAGAAAGTGACTGGATTTGTGAAAATTTCTTCTTCTGTTACCAAAAATAAATATGCATTTATAATTTCACTGTCGTTTTTTTTTTCTTGACAAATTGTAATATCGAAATGAGGGGCATTCATTGTTCCGAAAGTAAGCACGTTTATAGTTGAGGAAGGTAAGCTGTTTGATAGAAATATATAGATAGGGGAGGCTTCTCTCCAGTCCTGTTATGGACTGGAGAGGTACAGTTAGAGCTTTTATGGATCTAAAATAAATATATTTTTATGGTACAGTTAGAGCTTTTATGGATCTAAAATAAATATATTTTTATGATTTGAACTGTTTGTTTTATTATTATTGGTTTATATATTATTATTGTAAAAAATTAAATTAATCGAATATCGTTAACTGACTTAATAAATTACATTTGCGTTAACAAAAATAAGATAAATGTCACTTACAAAATATACATTTTATATTTCAGTTGTGGAATTTATAAAGTAAAAGAAAACAACAAAAATAACTAGAAGAATGCACAATAAAAAATTGACCAAAACATTAAAAAAAAAAAAATCAGTTTTTGTCTTTTTTTAAAAAATAGGCCGAGCTTGTTTAATGGACGCAGGTGGCCGCTACTATGGTATAATTTTTTTTAATTTTATTCACTTTCTTTTAAGGTCTCCATGGTAGGGCTTTTTAAAAAAATTGACTAATCCATAAATTCGGACCGAACAGGCCCAAATCGGCAGTTCAATTTGATTTTTTTAGTTAATTGGTCTAGTTTTGGTTCAAAAAAACAAGAACCATATGACATTATTTGGTTCTTGATTTTAATTTCACGGTTCTAGTTTAAAATCGAACCGATTCGTTTAAAAAATATAATATAATAATTATTTTAAATTTATAATTATATATATATATATATAATATTTTATATATAACTATATAATAATTAATAGGATTAATTAATTATTAGTTATTTTTACATGATCTGTAGAAGATCTAGTTCTACTATTAATTTTCTTAATGCTTAAGTCCTATTTTTAAATTTATTTATAAAATATGATATTTTAGCCTACATTACTAATACTTAATGTAACAGAAAACCTTAGCCACCTCTCAAATGGAACGAAGCCTTAACTACCTCTCCAATACAAAACCCTAACAACCTTTTGTCGTCAACCATTGCCCACGACCGTTGTCTCTTGCTGTCTTCGTACCACTGCCTTTGCATACCCGCCTCCCTCTAGTCATGTTTAACCTTTATTCGTTTTCTTCTTCTTCTTCTCCTAGTTTTCATAATTTTAACTAAAAAGTTTCTTAGTGCAATTTTTTTTTGTCAAGACTCGTAATGTTCTCTTTTAACTAAAAAAATTCTCAATTTAAATTTCTCAGATAAATTTCTCATAGCAATATTTTTTTTTGTCAAAAAATGAGATAATGATTGAGATTGTTTTTTGTTAATTGTGTGTTTTCTCTGTATACATCGCATTTAACAAAGAAATTTCTCAGTGCAAGACTTTTTGTCTAAATAAGGAAATGATTGAGAAATTTCTCAATTTATATAAACGAAGACGACGATAAAGGAAGGAATTGACAGCGTTGGCGTTGGCGTTGGCGCTGGAGAAAAAGAAGAAGGAGACCATTGTCAGCGTGAGAGAAGAAAAAAAATGAAATCGGCATGCTAAGGTTTTGACGTTGATTGTTGCTTAAATAAGATTTTAGGACATAGTGGTATAACAACATAAAATGAGAGCTAATTTCAAAAGAAATTTGAGATAGAACTAATCATTTTACAAATCTTATATATAGGACCCTTATTTAGAAATACTTAATTAATACTATATAACTATATTAGTGTCTGGGCACACGCAATGCATGTGCAACAGAAAAAAAAATTGAAAGTAATACAGATCGGTGCAAGTATATTTAATGTTAGTTGTTATTTAAATAAAATTTTAGAGCATATTACGTATAACAACATAAAATGAGAACTAATTTTAATAGAAATCTAAGATATAACTAATCATTCAACAAATCTTATATGTATGACTCTTATTTAGAAATACTTAATTAATATTATATAACTATACTAGTGCCCGAGCACACGCGATGCATGTGCAATAGAAAAAAATTAAAAATAACATAGATCGGTGCAAGTATATTTACAGGTCGAAAGAAAGTGAGCACTTACATGCTATTTTTTAGAGAGGAAAAAAAATAATAGTAACATGTTATTGTTTAAAGAGAAAGAGAGGGATAATTTTTTTAAGTGCATTTTAGGCTACTAAAAATTCATACAGCTTCATTTTGGAGAACACCAAATGAAGGTGCATGTGTATATAATATAGCATAGATAATAGGTGCATGTGTATATATATATAAAATAATAAATTTGTATTAAATTTTAACATATTTATTACAATGAGATGGCTATTTCTATAAGTTTATAACTATATTTTTTTTATTTTTTCTCCAATTTCAAATAAATTTCACCCCATGTATTTTATATCACAGCTCTTCAAAAATTTGTATTTTTTAGATTGTCATAGAATTTATTGTATTGCATCGTTGATTAAAATATCATATTGCTATTTTTAGTATCTTGGAATGAGAAATCGGAATCGATCCATTTTAACGGATCAATTTTGGTTTGATTCTATTAGGTCCAACAATTTGAATTAATTTTAAAATTTATAAAATTATTAATCACAATTCAATTCTTGAATTTATTAAAAAATAGATCAATTTTATGAGCGTACACCCCTCCTCCGTTGCACATGATTCCAAAGACCAAGGAATGGCCATAAATCAGTTAAAAGATAGAAAGAGAAGAATAGAAAGGGTAATGTGGACAAGGAGAGTATAGAAAGAGAAAGATTCCAAAGACCAAGGAGTGGCCATAAATCAGTTAAAAGATTGAAAGAAAAGAATAGAAAGGGAAATGTGGACAAGGAGAGTATAGAAAGAGAAAGAATTATTAATTCTATAAAATTTGAACTCCTAAAACATCCACCCGTACTTGATGCATCTTATTTAATTATAAATAAATATAGGTAAAAAGTTGATATAATGGCAATAAATTATACTAAGCAATTATATTACTAGAATTTGTCTCTTCGATTGTTCCGCAGAGTCATAAATTAAACTTTTAATCTTATATATGGGACAATATTGAGCCTTAGGAGTATGAAATTTATAAAATTAATAATTCTTTTTCTTCTTTGTGAAATTATTTTCCTCTCATTTTGTATTATTTTTTAAAAAAATTTATTCAACGATAGAAAAACAATTTTTTAATTCTTATATCAAAATTTTGTCATATTAATATAATACAAGTAATGTCACGATAGATACCTATGTTTAAAATATATAAAGCATCTATACTAGGTATTGTTTGTATTTATCTTAATTAATTCGGATCTTTACATCAAACATGACAAAAAAATACCATAATCCTATTTAATAGAATAATCATTTTGTGTGTTTGTAGTTTTAAAATAGTTATAGTTAATTTAACTTTGAATAATCATTTAGTGTGTTTACATGTGAGAAGAGACTTAAAAAACATCCCGGTTAACTTATGATACCCTTATCTTTTAAAATGATCATCGACTATGATTACAATTTTTCCTTCTCTCCCATATATTACCTTTCTCCGGAGTCCGGACCGGGAATTGGAGGAATCTTTTGCTCTCAACTAAATCGTTGGCGTCCCTAACAAAATTGAGAGAGAGAGAGGGAGAGAAAAGGGGCAATGGAGGAGGAATCCAGTAAAGAGAAGGCAGGAGGCGAAGAAAACCCTAAGAACCAGATGCGAATCCACCAAGAAAACACGAAAAAGGCAAAGTCGTGCAAGGGATGCCTGTATTACTCATCCACCCTCAAATCCAATTCTCGCAACCCTGTCTGCGCTGGCATCACTCGTTCCCTTCCTCAAGGTCATTCATCTCATATGTACTTTATTATACTCTCCTACTACCTACTTTAACTACTACACTCTAATTCTTTATTCCATTTCTTTGCACTCCAATTCTTTTTCTTTCTTTCTGTTATGTAAAAGTATGCATTTATTTAGCAAAAGACCCACTTTGTGCGTAACAGAGTTTAAGGTTCAATGCTAATCTGAGTCGTGTGAATTGCGGAAACTGTCAAAATCTTCATTCTTAAAATCTTTTAGGCCAATCAAGAAACAGTTTTCATTATTATGTTTGTATCCATAATAATCAGTCACCTTTATCAGTCAATATTTTTCATCTTTAATTATAAGCTTAGGTTTCGTCATTCAGCGTGACTGCCAAGTTGACAACCTGTTGGAACCTGTACTCTTTCTGACTTCTTCTTGGTATGACATGTTATTTATTCATTGCCTATTTTTGGTTTCGTTTGATGGTTTTGTAGAATTGACTTCAGTATTTAGAATTATGTACAGAGTTCATTTAAAAGAGGGCTTTAGTAATGGTTGCATTAATTAAAGGTTGTGCTTCGGATGGAATGGCTCTATTGGAGAAATGGGGAGCCACCGTCATAATTGTTGGTATGGATTCTATGGAATTAGCTTGGGTTTTCTTGAAATGATTACCTTTCTAAACTTTAACGGATTATTTCTGGCCGTTGGATGGAGGAGGGGAGAATAAGCTGGGAAAAATGCTGGATCCACCTTTTAGTTGATGTCTTGAGATAATATGAAAAATATGTATGTTAATATAAAGAGGATCGCCTATTCATCTTAACTCTTTGATGAACCTGTACACACTCAGTGCATCTTGTGCGCGAAGTACGTGCAATCAAGTCTGCTGGTTATGGTTAATAATTAAGATGCTTGGATGCTTTGAATTGTGTTTCTTGCTCTCGATTCGCATGTGCCAGTAACTAACTGGCTCCAGATCTGTTAAATATCCAGTGCGAGAAAGTATTTGCTTCTATGCCTTTTTTTTTTGAGAGAATCTCCTTTGCCAGTAAAAAGTTCATCATGTTCTAGATTTGCAACACTGTGGAGAACTTTCGTCTAAACATTATGAATCTTGGCTATACACCTTGGCAACACACTGCATTTTTTATTAGTTCACTGCTCAGATTTATTTTCTGGATGATATTCTCTCACTGCAACTATGAATGGATACTAATTTCCGCATTTGATGGTTAGTACCACACTACATTGTTGGGGAATCTGAGATTGAAGCCTCAAGAGATGGTAGAAGCCTTGCAGATTTCAAATATGCTTGTGTTGGTTACTCTGTATACTCAGATGGAAAAGATCCTTCAGTGGCTGTTCGAGAGACGCAAACAGAGCTGCCAGTTTGTGTTGGCCTTGAGGTTATCTACTCAATATTCCTTTGATCCTTTCTTTTCTCCTTCGAGTTATTTTGGTAATGACAATTTGCAGTCCAATGAAGTATATTATTTTCAATGTTATTTGGTCATTCTGTGTCATGTTGCTCATCTCAGTAATTATATGAGAGATGCAATGTCTGTTGATTCTTGATTAATTGGGAATTCCCTAAATCAACTTAATTCAGATGCAAGCATATTTGCTTTATTACATGAAGCATATAGATTTTGATTTTTTTGGTTGCAGACAGAAGGTAGTATTGATGGTCTATGACTTGTGTGCTCACACTCAACTCCAGCCAAGTGAGAAGTTGTCAAGTCTCATAAAACATGAAATGTCTAGATTTCAGTTTATCTTCATCTCTGTTCTATACTTTGATTGTTATTCCATAAATATTCTCTCCTTGACATGAAGAGCTATTGCTGCAGGTTTTGGTAGACAAAAGGGTTAATCCTGTTGATCCTGTTTCTGCTCATGTTCGTAATAGAGAAGGTAATTTATCAAGATCTACATTTATGATTATGTTTTGATGAAGATTTCTGCTACACATCATTTATGGTCTGGTCAATGCATTATCAGCCAATATGCCTCCGTGATTAGGCTGTCATTTTCTAAGCAGTTGCATTTATCCTCCTTTTTCAATTATCGGATGACAAACCATATCTTTTTATCTCAGACAAGCCATAGCTATCATTATTATTATTATTAATTTTTTTTATAAATGGCTTTGGCTTTTAATCTTTGACTTCTAATATAGCCCGTTTGCTTTCCTTTGGATATTGTATTTTGGTGATCATTAGCCTTTGCAAAGTACAAATTTTATTAGGTTAAAGATGTGCTTTAACGCGTGGGCTGGATTGTTTTGGCTTTTTCTAAGGTTGTTTTTGGTAGGTTAGAAGTCTGAGAGGAAAGAAAGGTAGGAATAAGTTTTAATAAGCAAGACAAGAGTGGGCATATCTTTTATAAAGCGGTCATGATATCAAAACTTTTTCATTTATTTGAATATGTTGGGATGGTAAACCCATGGTTTTGGCCTACGAAGCACAAATACAATTACTAGACATGGATTCATTATATATACATACTGATATGGCATCTTTAAAAAGATTTGTACACCATGTGTGATATCCTGGTATCCCATATCAGAAAGAGAGAGGGAGTTCCTGAGTTATAAAAGAAAAATTTTGGACCCTTATATTCAACGAGACCTTTTCCCAGGTAGTAGAGACCCGAGCAGAATTCCACAGTTAAGCGTGCTTAGGCGGGAGCAATGTAAGGATGGGTGACCTCCTGGGAAGAACAAAACTGTGAGGGCTTTTACCCAAATTGGACAATAGCGTTCCATGTGAAGGGTTGGAGTGTTACAGATGGTATCAGAGCCGACTCTCCTCACCTCCGAGTGTGAGTCCCTGCCGTCTCGCGTGACACGTGGGTGGGCTATTGAGTGGGCGGGTTGATAAGGACTAGTAGGCTACTGCACGGAGACGTGCAGCCCTAAGGGGGGTGGATTGTGATATCCTGGTATCCCACATCGGAAAGAGAGAGGGAGTTCCTAGGCTAT
>JAULJZ010000003.1:9121883-9134704 GCA_032270985.1 Heliamphora pulchella
TCGGGCATTGGTGCTAACAATGACCTTCTGATCCTTAGGATTATAAAATAGACCACCCTTCGTTCTCTTGGGATACCTCACAAAAAAATAGACTTTCGTCCTCGATTCCAACTTACCTGCGTTCCCTTTCAGCACGTGTTGGACACCCCCAAATCCGAATGTGTTTTAGACTAGGCATAGGCCCGGTCCACAATTATGTGGAAGTAGAAAGTACTGACTTAGAAGGTACCAAGTTCAGAATGTAAGCCGCTGTCTCTAAAGCGAGTTTCCAAAACCAATCGGGTAAACCTGAATAACTCATCATTGACGTTACCATCTCCATAAGAGTCATATTCCTTCTTTCTGCTACACCATTCTGATGTGGAGTGCCAGATGCAGTCAACTGGGATGTAATCCCCTCTGATGACAAGTAGTCCTTAAACTCTCTAAAGAGGTATTTTTCACCACCGTCAGATCGTAGTGATTTGATACTTTTACCCAGATGCTTCTTCGCCTCCACCTTGAATTCTTTGAATTTCTCAAAACATTCAGACTTACGGTGCATCAGGTAAATGTATCCATACCTTGAGTATTCATCAATGAAACTAACGAAGTACTCAAAGCCACCTCTAGTCCGGATTGTCAGAGGACCACACACATCAGAATGAACCAGCTTCAACGGTTTTTTAAAACATTTTTTAGGGTTATAAAAATCCGTTTAGTTAAAATAAATTTATTAATTTTGAAAGTCACGCGATCTGAAAGAATCATACATCTTTCCGTGTACACGATTTCAAAGATTCTGATTTATCAAACTATCTTTTCGTGCTTAAATACGTAACAAATAAAATTTAATAAATGCGCAGTTTTTCCTTTAGTTTTTTAGCTAAGGTAGTAATTAAAGGTATTTATTTATTTTATTTTTCGTTCCACATTTTTTGAAAAATAATAATTTATTTCGATTAAATATTTTTCTATTAAATTAATTCAAAATTCGGAATTAATTTCCACGTTTTTCTAAGATATCCGATTAAAAAAATCATCTTAAACGTGATATTTTGTAAAAAAATAAAATTTTTAAAATTTTTTCATTTAATTAATCCCATTTTCCATTACAAAATATTTTAATTAAAATTGAATATTCGAATTAATTAAATTAACAGGATAAATAAAACTAATATTTATCATTCACGCAGTTAATATAAAAAACATAAATTAAATATAAGATAAATATATTCCAATTTTATGATCGAATCGAAACTCTAAATAGTTTCAGTCTCCTATTAAAAAGGATAAGCTTCAAAATTCTTTTTTGAATCAGTTTCCTATCGGTATTTGAGTGGCACCCAAACTGTTTTGAAAAAATCTGCTTGCACACTGAAACAAAAACTGCTTCAGCAGATAGCTTCCTAGGCGCTGCTGCTGCGTTTTATTTGGAAACAGTTACTTCAAAGATACCGCAGCTTAAGGAATCCAAAACTGTTTGGAATTGTGCCACTGATCAGTGTCGTGTTTGGTGCCAAAAATTGGGCTTGCGCTGGCTTGCACCACGTTTGGCTTCTGCTGTGCTTGTTCGAAACAGCCTATTTGGCTTTTTGGAAACCGCCTGCTGCTATTTGTGCTACAGTGAAGGAATAGCACCGAAACAATGCTTCTGAGTTTGAAAAAAGCAACGCTGCTGTGTGGAAACCACTTGCCTTAGATTGCGCCACATTTGGCGCTGACTGATTGCGCATGTTGCTTCAGCAGCTTTGCTTGGAAACCACGCTTGGAATGGGCTGCCGGGTTGGGACGCTGAAACAATTTGCTTAAAACTGTTTGAGATTGCCGCACTGCTATCAACCTGGATTTTCAAGGCGCTGTTTGGCTGCGCTGGTGGGACGACTGAAACAGTTTGGTAGCTTTGTGCTGTTGCAGCGGTTTGGCTGCTGTGGCGGCTTCCCCTTCTTTTTTTTTTTCCGGAAAAAAAACTAAAAAAAATTTGCAAAGCAATAAGAAAAAACGATTGCCGCCGCCTTTTTTTTTTCCATATCTGTTCTTTTTTTTCTTTTTAATAAACTAAAAAAAAAACTTAAAGAACATAAAATATTTACATTGAAATCTATATCCCGTATGCTCACATTCGATTTAAAAAAATTAATCTATCACAATCAACCTCTGTGATTAAAAATAATAATTAATCAACATCCATGCATTCAATCAAATATGAAAAAAAGATGATCATAAAATTGGGATTTAAAACGCCTACAAAACAAAGTTAACAACAGTTCTAAAACTACCCGGCCCCGATAACTGTAAACAAAAAATAAAACGGCGCTAATACCAATTGTTGGAGGCAAAACTGCTAAGATCATTATTTTTGCAAAACGATTTTCGGTAAAAATTTAATTGGACTGGTAAACGCAGAAACGGGCTCCAGATAAAACTTTTAACGACGAATGACAAAAATAAAATCTGTGCAACCAAAGTTAATTTAGAAGAACACCTTTTGTCGATTTATTCTTCAACTACGATTTGATTCCGAGTTGAAACTCCAGTTAGATCTTCTACTGTATTCCCTTACGCGATCCTCGAACGTAGTGTGGGCTACGGTCTATCGAGAACTCGTACCGGCAGAACCCCATATATTTAGTCTTGAAAGACAAAATATGATCTATCAATCTCAAACTGGTTCAGCCTACCCGCGTATATATAGGGCTACAGTAGGGACTTGGGGAGTAATTATGAGTAAAACTTCCAATGGAACACAGATACCTACTAGCGGTTTCTGTCATAATGGAAAGACGCAGCAGTTTCTGTAATTTTCATAAAATATTGAATTACAGTTCACACCACTAAACAACTGTAATTGCACTCTGACTCATAATCTCAAGATCTTCTTACATTGAGCTCTTATTATTAAATTCTTACAATTTCTCCCTATGTTAAGATTTTCGATACCTGCCAATTAAATTTAATTACTAATAATTTAATTTAATCGGTATTTTGATATTCCTTAAACCCTCCGCTTAATTTATTTGACCGCCGGATAATTAAATCCATCTGTAGGGTTTCGCCCAGTCAAAACTTATAAGCATCCTTAAGCGGGTATCGTCAATTCCGATCTTTCAGGACGTGGATTCTGTCAATAATTAATATTTGCTATATAAATAATACCACTATCCAACTCACTGGGAATATAGACCCATATAAGATCGCACCCTCTAATGAATCAAAATAACGAATATTAAATATATGCAAATTAAGAGTGTAAGCACTATTCATAATAACTTTATGGTGTGAATTAATTTATATAGTCAGTACAAAATTAATTACCCCAAATGTCATGTTCAATACACACAAAGTGTACTAGCACAGAGAGTCGAAATAATAGACCACGCTATTATCTATTCTTCGTAACCAAGACATGCCTACTAAAACTCTGTACTACAGTCGTACCGATGGTATGTCCATTTCTATCTAAATTATGAACATAAAACTTATATTTTACAAGAACTTAAAATATGATCTTCTGTGTGCAAGCCGTACTCTACACACTAGATTAAATACTATACAGAATATTGAACATCCATGCATATCAAAGAAATGATACACATACATTGCTCATAAAGATTATCATAAAATAAAAAATTAATTTTATTAAAAATTAAATTAAATACTAAAAATATGATTTTCAGTATACCAACCCTAACACCCTCCACCCTGCATCAAAAGATGAAACTGATTAAAGACGGGACGGTACTCACCATCCATGGAGAAGACAACATTCAACCTTCGATGGAAGATAGGTTAACTGTTTTGGAGGTTCAACATGGGGCAGAAGATGTGTTTCTAAGCAGATTTCGATATAATGAAGCGCAAATAGTATAGATGCTGTTAAAATAAGAGGAAAGCTATATCAATCCCTATGCGGTGACGATGATGCGGCACATATCCTATTTCCTGGGCATGGGGCTGAGGCGTAACCAATAGGGAATTCTAGAACCCATTCAGGTATCTCCATCTTTGCAACACTTCGGTCTTGGGTACAAGCCAATGAAGAAAGATCTGGAAGGGCTAAAAGGGGAACAAAAGGGACAAAAAGTCAAGTATTCAGGAACTCTGAATGGATACTTTGTCAAAGAAGGGGAAGATTTTCCTTACTGCGGATTTCTAGAACTATGGTTTGATGAAGAGACCTACCAGAGGCTACCAGGACTAGAGATATTCTTCAGTCATAAACTGTCTGATTCAGAAGAAGAGGAAGTCACAAAAAAGAAGAAAGAAAGAAAGGCTCAAGGGGACGAAAACTTGGCTGATCAACTGGATGGCACCAACATGGAGGAATTGTTTAGTGAGATGGGTATAGCAGATCAAGACTGCCTAATGATGGGATGTAGTGTGTTAGCTAATTACACTAGGTTGATTGTGGATGTGGTTACAAAAGAAGTCAAAAATTAAACCCTAGAGTCCCTTGCTTTGTATGATACTGGTTTTGAGTCTGGATATATCGTGCATGAGTCTGTGTTTCCCTTTAATAAGCTGAATGTTGAGTCAGAGAGCACATCTGTCTATGCATCCTCTCCTGCTGCTTTTGATCTTGTAATTTTGTTTCTCAATATCAATGAAATGAACAAGATTTCTGGTTATTCTGCTTTGTTTGATTTATTTTATATGCTTTCTGACAATTTTGAATTCGATGGAGATGTCCCTGAAGAAATAAAAATTTTAATAAAAAGAGAAGAAAAAATGCGCCCTCAACCTATAACTGAATAAACTTTGTCAATTAATTTGGATAATGAAACTAATCCACAAATTGCGCAAATCGAGTATTCGTTATCTTTAGTCAAACGTGAGCAATTAATAACCTTATGAAAAGAATTTAAAGACGTCTTTGTACGGACTTACGAGGATATGCCCGGTATTGATCCCGATATTGTCCAACACCATATCCCTTTGTATCCCGATACTAAATCGATCAAATAGAAATTGAGACGGATACAGCCAGAATGGGCTCTAAAGATCAAAGAAGAAGTCACTAAGCAGATCAACGCTGGATTCCTTATGGTAACCAAGTATCCAAAATAGGTGGCCAACATTGTTTCGATTTTAGAAAAAGACGGACGCATCCGAGTCTGTGTAGATTTTCTAGATCTCAACAAAGCCAACCCGAATGATGATTTCTCGTTACTACATATTGATGTTTTGGTATATAGTACAGTAGAGCATGCTCTCTTATCATTCATAAACGATTTCTCCGGGTACAATCAGATCCTAATGGACCCGAAAGATAGAGAAAAGATGACATTCACTACACCTTGGGGCACCTACTGTTATCGTATGATGTCATTCAGTTTGAAAAATGCAGGAGTAACCTATCAAAGAGCTGCCACTACTTTACTGCATGACATGATACATAAGAAAGTCAAGGTGTATGTGGATGATATGATGGTGAAGTCCAAGGATCGAGATGGCCACATCATAGCATTACAGAAGTTCTTTAAAATAATCAAAAAATACAAGATGCTGCTCAATCCGTAAAAATGTGCCTTCGCAGTCATCGCTAGAAAGATGCTCAGATTTATGATTACTCAACAAGGCATTGAAGTCGACTCTTCTAAAATCAAGGCAATCATGGAAATGTCTCCTCCAAAGATTGAACGAGAAGTCAGGGAATTTTTAGGTAAAATATAGTTCATCAGCCGGTTCATAGCAGAGCTGACAACCACATGTGAGCCATTATTTTGCCTTCTGAAGAAAGGAGTCCAATTTGAATGGGATAAAAAATGCCAAGATGCCTTCGAAGCTGTGCGCTAGTATTTGCAAAATCCAACTGTTCTGGCTCTTCCTGAGCCCGATAGGCCATTGATTTCTATTTGTCAATGACTGACTCGGCTATGGGATGTATACTAGCACAAGAAGGAGAAACTGGAGTTGAAAAGGAAATCTATTACTTGAGCAAGAAGATGACTAGGTTCGAGGTACAATATATGCCACTGGAGAAAACATGTTGGGCTTTGGTTTGGGCCTCCTAAAAACTAAGGCATTACATGATGTCTTTCACAGTGAATGTAATTTCCTGGATGGACCCGTTAAAGTACTTATTCTAGAAGCTAGCATTAACAGGAAGGCTAACCCGTTGGTTGTTACTACTATTAGAGTTTGATCTCAGGTACATCACTCAGTAGTCAGTAAAAGGTAGAGTAATAGTAGAATTTCTAGCAGACCAACCAGTTGAGGGAGATGAAGACATAGAATTCCAATTCCCTAATGAGCAACTGATGGGAGTTGAGGATGATTAGTGGACTCTGTATTTTGATGGCGCATCTAATGAGTATGGCTATGGAATAGGAGTTCTCCGTGTTACTCCTGACGAATCACATATTCCTCTGTCCCTAAAACTTAACTTTGAAGTTACTAATAATCAAGCTGAGTATGAAGCGTGCTTAGCCGGGTTAGAGGCAGCCCTCGAACTAGGGGCAAAAAACTATAAGTCATCGGGGACTCAGCATTGGTGGTCTCACAAGCAAGAGGAGAATGGAAGGTTAAAGACGTAACGTTAATTCTCTACCATCAAGAGCTAGAAAAGCTAATACCATGCTTTGAATCGGTTGTTTTCATTCATGTTCCGAGATTGTAGAACAAGTTCGCTAATGCACTAGCTACTCTGGCATCAATGATTGATATACCACCTGGGGTTAATATGAGGCCATTAATAATTGAACAGAAGAAAAAGTTGGCATACGAGATAACAGCCGCAATCGAGGAAAGCACTGGTGAACTCCCTTGATACTTTGACATTCAGAATTTTGTGGAAAAAGGAGAATATTCCAAGTTTGCTAGCAAAAAGAACAAAAGAGCAATAAGGAAATTATCTGCACAATTTGTCATTTGTGGGAGAAAATTGTACAAATAAGGGCATTCTGGAGTCAACAAGCTATGTGTCAGCAGTGAAGAAAGCCGAGAATTGATGAAGGAGATATATGTAGGAGTCTGTGGGCCTCACATGAGTGGAAACATGTTAGCCAAGAAGTTCCTACGACAATGGTGTTTTTGGATGACAATGGAGACAGATTGCATACAATTTGTGCAAAGGTGCTATAAGTGTTAGATCCATGCTAACTTTATGCACGTTTCCCGATCCCAGCTTTATAGTCTAACATCCCCATAGTCGTTTTCAGTATGGGGCATTGATGTGGTTGGCGGGGTGACGCCAAAGGTTTTAAATGGGCATGAGTCCATTTTGGTGGCCGTTGATTATTTTACCAAGTGAATGGAAGCAGTCTCCTATTAGGTATTGAAAGCCTCTCACGTAGCCAAGTTTATCAAGCAGAACATCATTTGTCAATACAGAGTTCCTCATGAAGTCATCTCAGATAACAGCTCGCACTTTCAAGGTGAGGTCTTGGACCTTTTTGAAAAATATCGAATAGTGGCCCCTAAGTTATCACCATATCAGCCACAAACCAACGGGACAGTCAAAGCAGCAAACAAGAATATAAAAAAGATTTTGCAAAAGATGATAAACTCACATAAAGATTAGCCGGAACACCTGTTGTTCGCACTCTGGGGATACAGGACGTTGATTAGAGTTTCAATAGGAACTACGCCTTATTCTTTAGTGTACGGGATAGAAGCTGTGTTGCCAATTAAGATGAAAATTCCTTCACTAATAGTAATGGTTAAGGCTAATATTCCAGAGGTAGAATGGCAGAGAAATTGGATGGAAGAGCTGCTATTGTTTGAAGAAAGAAGGCTGTAGGCTTTATTTCATATACAAGGATACTAAAGAAGGATAGCCAGAGTATTCAACAAGAAGGTCAAGCCCCAAGACTTGAGAGAAGGTGACTTGGTTCTTAAATAAATCAGGGACCCCATCTTCGACCCGAGAGGCAAGTTCAAGCCAAATTGGTCTAGGCCGTTTCTAATCAAAACCATTATGACCGGTGGTGCAGTAATTATCATGGATTTAGATGGTGCAGTAATTATCACAGGGCAGTCGAAGCAGCAAACAAGAATGTAAAGAAGATTCTACAAAAGATGATCAGCTCACATAAAGATTAGCCGAAACACCTACTATTCGCACTCTGGGGATACAGGACGTCGATTAGAGTTTCAATAGGAACTACGCCTTATTCTTTAGTGTACGGGATTGAAGCTGTGTTGCCCATTGAGGTGGAAATTTCTTCACTAAGAGTAATGGCTGAGGCCAATATTCCAGAGACAGAATGGTAGAGAAATCAGATGGAAGAGCTGCTATTGTTTGAAGAAAGAAGATTGTAGGCTTTATTTCATATACAAGGGTACTAAAGAAGGATAGCCAGAGCATTCAACAAGAAGGTCAAGACCCGAGACTTGAGAGAAGGTGACTTGGTTCTTAAATAAATCAAGAACCCCATCTTCAATTGAGGGGCAAGTTCAAGCCAAATTGGTCCGGGCCATTTTTGATCAAAACCATCATGACCGGTGGTGCAGTAATTATCATGGATTTGGATGGCAATATGTTCTCCACTCTGATCAACCTAGACCAACTCAAGAAATACTACCCTTGAGAGAAAAATAAAATAAAATAAAAACTCGCTGAGTTAAAAATCGAAAAGGTGACCTAGGAAAAAATTAAAGCAGCCTGCAAGGTTGAAAACCCGAAAGGGCGACCTTGGTAAAAGTTAGGGCATCACAAAAGGAGAGAGTAATCGAGCCCGAACTACGTTATGGCCTAATTCCACTTTCTTGGGATATGTAGGCAGCTTCTTTAAGAAGTTCGGCCACTTTCCTTATTTTAGCCTATTTTGAATCCAAGTAAGATCAATGCAAATTTGTCTTTAAATTCTGATAATAAAGTCATTCACATTGCAAAAATTGAAAATTTAAGATAATTGCAATTCTGTTTCAAAATAAGGGTGGAATACTTCATTTTCAGCATCAGTTACAAGGTTTTGGAAAAAAGGCGAGCGCGTAAGTCCTAAACTTAAAAAATAATAAAAGAAAGCTATGAAATCTGAAAAGTAAAGCAGGTCCCTCAAATCTTTCTTCTCTTCGCTTCCTATTTTTCTTCTTCTTTGTCTCGTTTCTCTCTGTCTTAGATCAGCCATGCCTTGTACTCGTCAAGAAGTTCCAAGCACTACAGCTCCTACATCTCCATCAGGGAGCGAGATGGCCAAGCCTCCGATACTTCCCCAGAAATGCGACCTGAAGTGAAGATAAGTACAAGAGACCTCGAACATCGTGGAATACGATCTGACTACGACTGAACTGCCTCATAATCCTGTGTGGGTAATGAAAAGTAGACTATCACAAGCCAATCAACAAAACGCCAGGATGGCCCATAGTAGTTAGAATTGAAGTGAAAATCCACCACCAGGAGCACTGCCAGGTAATGTTTACTCCCATCAGAGAGGAAGAAAACTACCTCCAAGTCATCTCAGTGGTGCATGTCTGATAATAAGGGCGATAAAGGAGACCCGTGGCATTGCACCTATCTGTGGCTAGCTTCTGCATGAAGTTTATCTTCTCTATAAGCCAAATCTACAAAAGAGATTAGAGGTGAAAACAAGGAGAAATCAGTAAAAGGGGAATAAAGTAAGAAGTAAAGCGAGAGAAAAGGGAAAAAGAGTGAAGGAGCATGGAATTACTCAATTTTGCAAAGAAGATTGCCAAGGATGGGCGGGGACGTGATGATGAGCCCTTGAAACCCGAACCTGAACTGGATGAAGGGATAGAAGGGATAGAAGGGGGATGTGATGATGAGCCATTGAAACCCAAACCTGAACTAGATGAAGGGATAAAAGGGGGACGTGATGATAAATCCTTGAAGCCCGAACCTAAACTAGATGAAGGGATAGAAAGAGGATGTGTTGATGAGCCCTTGAAGCCCAAACCTGAATTGGATAAAGGGATAGAAGTGGGACGTGATGATAAGCCCTTGAAGCCCAAACCTGAACTGGATGAAGGGATAGAAGGGGGACGTGATGATGAGCCCTTGAAGCCTGAAGCTGAACTCAGTGAAGGGAGACATAATGATGAGCTCTCGGAGCCCAAGCATGAACTAGATGAAGGGATAGAAGAGGATGAGATCCGAGCTTGAGCTAGATAAAGGGGTAAAAAGGAACCAATCAGTGAGCCGAGAGAGCGACCTCGAAAGGCATCAAAGTATATGACAAAATACGAACGTGCAAGAAGAACTAACTCCCTTAAGGGCATGACAGAAGGGCCCTGACAAACGCCCAGGATTAGGTAAGTTGATCGTTGAAGACTTGTGGGAGAGACAAGTGGGAGGTGATTAATCTGTGGATGGACATAATGGAGCTGGCAAAAGCACGACAGTTTCAATGCTCGTTAGACTTCTTCCTCCTACTTCTGGGGATGCTTTGGTGTTTGGGAAGAATATTTTAACTGATATAGTAACTTATTTTTAGAGATTTGCATCTCTTAGATATTGTTTGTTTATAAGGGCTGAACAGTGGATGAATTAACTGTCAAAGACCCATAGAAGAGTCAAGTGGGTGGTGGTTAAACTACAAATATGCTCCTTCGATGAAGAAACATGGGGTGGAACTGACCCATTTAAGAAACTCCAAAAGAGAAATATACCCTTCGTGATTCACTGCTACCTGCTTGATGGAAATTATGAGGGCTGGAAAGTGGATGAATTGATCATCGGAGATTCGTAAAAGAGGCAAGTGGGAGGTGATTAATCCAGAGGGTAAAAGCAGTGTGTTTTTAGTCGACAGTATATCTAAAAGACTAATGAAAAGAAAGGTTTTGAGTATACTTGAAGAAGCAAAGGGCTGCCAGCAAAAGTAGTAGTCTCGCCGCGATGAACAGTGTCCAGGCCAATTAATGTCTCTGCAAGAACTAGCAGGAAAACGTCTTTCCCCAACCACATTTGACTAGCAATATCCACTAATGAGCAGCTAGCACGTCCATCAGAGAAAACCTAGAGGTAACGAGCAAGGAGGCAGAAGCATAATGCATAACGGCGTCGCAACTGAAAGGAAAGGTCGCTGAGATCGTCGGTAGGTCGAAACCTCTCAATAATCCAAGAAATGTCGAGACAATCGTCAGATGTTAAGAGAGAATCTTTCATCTTCGATAATCCACAGAGTTGTATAATCTGTTGACGGCTAGAAAGGAAGAAAATTGGCATAATTACAGATTTCCTCAGAGTCAGATCTAGAATGGAAGAAAACTCCTCTATAGTGGGACACAGTTCTTTAAGACCAAAGCAGAAAACATAGGATTCCAGGTCACACAATTGAGCAGCGGATTTCAGTAAGGGTCCATCAATCTTTACAGCCATCAGGGAAAACAAAAAGTTGATACCGAATGAGGCAAAGTTTAGATGTTTAACATGTGAAAACTTCTCGATCCATACAGAAAGTAAGCAGTAAAAGGAAGCCATCATGATGAAAGTGATAGAAAATAGGGACCCCAAGGTTATATTTATAAGGCACGAGAAGGCTGGATGTAAAAAAGATCGAAAAAGTACAATGCATGTGGTGACCGCTACCTTAGAGTACACAGCCGCCACCTCATAGTGCACGATGTGGCTTTGGGTTTTGGGAGTTAAAAATGAGGTAAGTCAAAGATGTTTTGAAAAATATTTTGAACACCTTGAAAATCAAATTTTGAAAACCCTTTTTATTAAAAATGGAATCGCCACTTAATTTTTAAGAAAAACTAAAAAAAATAAAATTAGCTACTGATTTTGAAAACGTTAACTATAGAAAAAGGGTTCGGGGGCTAAGGTACAAATCGGGGAAGGTGTTAGGCACCCCGTTCGCCCAACCGTAAGGTTGGCCTCTACTAATCATCATTGGTTCTTTAATATGATTTCTCAAATGCTTGCAAATAAAGAAAATGGAGGGTGAAGAGAGAACATTCAAAATCAAGTATAAAAAATACAAAAGATATGTACATGACATTCCAAAACAAATAAATGTCAAAAGAAAAATCCTAAGTCCTAAGGTATGCAATTTCTAGCTAAAATGATACATGGAACACACCCGTATGCAATATTTACAAAAATTAACTAAACTATCATGGTTTTCATAAAAGAACAAAAATGTGGTTGGAAATGCTAAAATTACCTAAACATTAATTGTTAATAAAATAAGCTAAATTATTCTAAACATGTATTTTAAAGAAAATAACCCAAATATGCATATTATAAAAAAATGAACTAAGCTAACATTAAAGAAAAAACTAAATGTAAGAAGATGCATAAGAATTCTAAAAGAAAACTTGTTGACAAAGAAAATGAAATGAAAATTTTATAACAAAGAGAATTTAGAGATTTAAAAGAAAAGAAAAGATCATAAGAAAAATTATGCTAAAAAAAGGGTTAGAAAATGTTTATTGGACTATTGAAAAAAAGAAAACCTAATTATTTACATTTTGTGTTTTAAAAGAGAAAGAAAATAAAAAGGAAAGAAAATCCTCTGAAAAGACTTTTTATGATTTTTAGATTTAATGAAAATGAAAGAAAAACAAAGATAAAATAAAGCTATAAGAAAATAAAGTTAGGAAAAAAATGAAGTTTTAAAAGAAAAACAAACACATGAGAAGAAAAAAATAATTAAACTAACACTAAAAGGGAAAATGAGATAGAATATTATAATAAAATCTAGAACAAATAATGAAAAGAAAATAAAATGCTATAAAAAGAAATTACCCTAATGTTAAGAGAAAAGAAAATAGAAGATAAAAAAGCTAGTAAATGAGCTTTAAATTAATATTGTAAGAAAAGAAAAATAAAAAAAATGTTGCGTTGAAAGGAAATTAAAACTACTAATAAGATAGAGAAAATAAATGGAGTAAAAATGCTAATAAATGAATTTTACACTACTATTGAAAGAAAAGAA
>JAULJZ010000003.1:9138207-9151461 GCA_032270985.1 Heliamphora pulchella
TGTGTTTAATGCTTTTTGTAATGAAGTCCACACTCAATTTGGTACAACTGTGAAAATCCTCCGTAGTGATAATGGAGGTGAGTATGCTGGTGGCTTGTTGGGTTTCTACCTGCGTACACATGAGATTATTCACCAGACTTGATGCTCACTTTAGCAGAATGGGGTGGCTGAGAGAAAGAATATGCATCTTCTGAAAACTGCACGTGCCTTGATGTTTCAGATGCGGGTTCCTAAAGTTTTTTAGGGTGAAGCTGTGATGACCGCATGTTATCTTATTAATTGTTTGCCTTCCTCTATCCTACATGGTGCTACACCCTTATCTGTTTTACTCCCTCAGCAGATTCTTTTTTCTTTACTATTCAAGATCTTTGGGTGTGTTTGTTATGTGAGAGATACCAGGTCAAATGTGACAAAATTGGATGCTCGCGTACTAAAGTGTGCCTTCATGGAATATCCTAAAACCCAGAAAGGATATCGATGTTATAGTCTTAACTTGCGACGCTTTATTGTTTCCCGGATGTGGTGTTTGTTGAATCTACTTCATTCTATGGGTCGGCTACTCCACCTTTCACCTGTGTTGATGATGGTCTAGATCAGATTTTACTGTATCAGTTTTCCCCTGATTTACCAGTGGCATCATCTCCTGTGCCTAGTCCTCTGGTTGATATTCCCGAGGAGTCTCCGCCTACTGTTTTCGAGGCACCTATTTTTATATCATCCTCCGACTTCTCAATGTCACCAGGCTCCATCATCTCTCCTCTACTCAAGTCAGTATCTCCTCAGTCGGATCTAACCTCTGATCAGGTAAGTGACCCTCCTATTGCGTTATGCAAATCTTATCGTAGTTGTAGAGATCATCTCTTATATACTACATCCTATCGTGGTTTACCCGGCTACTGTCCAGCAGGGTATTAATACTCTTGATCAACATACTTTGCCTTGCTCTGTTGTCGATGCTCTTTCTCATCCAGGTTGGCGCAAGGCCATGATTGAGGAAATGAATGCTCTTGAGGCTAATAATACTTGGGACCTGGTACGTCTTCCTCCGGAAAAAACTGCGATCGGCTGTAAGTGGGTCTATGTAATCAAACTTCGTTCTGATGGCTCCCTTGAGCGTCTAAAGGCTCGTTTAGTGGCCAAGGGTTATGCTCAGACCTATGGTCTTGACTATTTTGATACCTTTTCACCTGTTGCCAAGGTGGCCTCCGTTCGTCTGTTCTTAACGCTGGCTGCTTCTCATCAGTGGCCCTTATATCAACTCGATGTGAAGAATGTTTTCCTTCATGGTGATTTAGAGGAAGAGGTTTATATGGAGCAACCACCTAGCTTTGTTGCTCAAGGGGGGTCCCCTAACCATGTATGTCGACTAAAGCGCTCCTTATATGGTCTGAAACAGTCTCCCAGAGCCTGGTTTGGTAGGTTCAGTTTGTCGTTCAAGAGTTTGGTCTTTAGCAATCCACAAAGGATCATACTGTATTCTTTCGTCATATCTCAGTGGGATGCAAATTCCTCGTCGTCTATGTGGATAACATTGTTATTACTAGTAGTGACAGTGGAGGGATTGCTGAGTTTAAATCATTTCTAGGTACTAAGTTTCAGATGAAAGATCTTGGTGAACTTCAATATTTCCTCGGCATTGAAGTTACCAAGAATAAGAAATGTGTGTTCATTTCTCAGCGGAAGTATGTTCTTGATATTCTGGAGCGTGCAGGATGTATGAATGCTAAAGGGGTGGACTCACCTATGGAGTCTAATGTGAAACTAGAATCGAAGGAAGGAGTGCCTCTGTTTGATCCTGACCAGTATCGCCGTACAGTGGGGCAACTGAATTATCTTACCACTATGACTTGTCCAGATATTACTTATTCAGTGAGTGTAGTCAGTCAGTTTTTGTCTGATCCCCGTATTCCCCATTGGCAAGCAGTGTTACGCATCCTTCGGTACTTGCTCAAAAACCGAGGGTACAGGCAATAGATATTGTATTCAAAATATCACTACCTACCTAACAATTAAAAGACTTAACATGTTTGGTTCGCTTATAGAGATTAGAGAAGAGTCACGCCACAACCGGGGGGTGGGGGTGGGAATTTGACCCTCTCTCTTAAAGCTTAAGCTTTTAAATGACTTGCTCAACAATCTAACACTTTCGTTTTTAATATTATTCATGCATTTTGCTGATCCAAAAAAGAAAAGGAGAAAGAAAGAAATGATTCATGGATGCTGTAAGATAAAGATAATAATGACGCATGTAGGTTTTTCCACTTACAACCGCAATATCAATGATTGGCCGACCAGCTGGCAGTCCATTGGGGCGACCGGTTCTGCAGTGGTTTCCAGGTTGTGTACCACTCAATTCCTGCCCTAGATTAGCAGCAAGACCAATAATAGGCTGATCTTGCCGCATTTCCTTTAGCGCATTCCCAGAGACTCCAGCAATATGGTGACCATTTGGCAACTGCATCCCTACGTCAGCCATATGTCCAACAGGAGATTGAACAGGGCTTTTCTCCTGCTTATTACGCAAACTGGGGTCACAAGGCTGGTGCCCTACAAAGTGGCAGTGGCCTTTCCTGTGTTATGCAAAACAAACTTCCAGTGTGAAACTCTGCTGGTACTCTGGAATAAAATCACATGTATCCATTATAACAGCACAGAAGCCATAACAAACTAGCAATGCGTCAAAACATGAAAGAAAGCATGATCAAATGGTGTTGGGCCACACGAGGACCCTATCAAAAGAATGAAATGTAAAAACCTTCATTCTGAGACTAAGAGACATTCTATAAGAATGATGCTAATACCATCAGTGGTTTTAGGTAGGGGAATAAACTCCCATCCAGGGTGGTCATGTTAAAGCAGATGACATGCAACTTTCTCCTATTATAGGTTAAACACGACATCATTTAAATCATCCCAAAATTGATGGATATAGAGTTCGAACTATAATTGCTAACTCCAATTCCAATACCACATCCTACGCAGACCATTAAGTTAGGTTAGAGATTTGGAGTTAGCGAACAGACGTATAGAAGATACAAACCAGTATTCTGCTACCATCTGTTTCAGCCTCATTTCCAGCCGGATGAACAGAGATGATCTCTCAAAATCTTGCTTGTCATGTGCTGGTTCCATAAAATTTGCCTCAAGAACTCCTAAAATAAAAACAGAAAGAAGTCGTCTGTAAATTACGAAAAATGCCGGAATAAAACAATGAATTGGCATACCAACACCACCTAAAATTACAAAAAATGCTGGAATAAAAATAAATGTACAAGCATACCAACCACGCCGTTTCCTTTGGAAGAACCATCGCTCGTAACTTTCCAGAAAGGCTGAAATAATGTGCCAAACTCGCCAAGTTATTAACAGTAGTCGTAGCTTCGATATACGAACAGCACCAATAAAAGATAAGAAAGAAGAATACCATAGCACAAAGTTTAAAACTTATATAAATGGTTAGAACTTCAATAAGCATCTATGACTATATTCCAGTTCTGGCAGAAGTTCTGTTGCAGTCTGTTACTGCATTTAATTTTATAAACTCACGTACTACATTAAAATTTCAACGGATTAATACAATTTTAATCTGAAAGTTTAACTAGGAGACAGAAATTAAATCCGTAAATCCTTCAATGATACATATTCACATTATCAACATCAAAAAAGAAGAAGCCATGAGACTACAATAAACAATGAAAATAACTTTAAAGCAATGCCAAAACATACCCTGATAAGTCGGTTTTTATGGTACACGTTAAATCCACTAACTCCAAGAGTAGGTGCTTCTTTAATAAATCCGATGGTTGTTTCCACGGAAACCTAAAACAAAAAAGTCAAAATGTTATTTAACTTTCCAAAAGTTCACATCTAATTACTTAATAGTGAAAAATGCAAGCAAGTTAACATGCATTTCCTATTTGAAACAAAATGGAAAAGAAATGGAGTTCACATCATTGGAGGTGGATTGGAGCAAATGCTTATCATTTACTAGTTGAATAGTTAGTCTCCCATTGACACCCAACGGAGCAAGAACTTCACTAATGTACCGACAGGTGAATCTTCAAAACATGCAATGAAACGACAGGTGCCAACAGTAATTTCCATGCAATGCACTTTCATCCCAAGTACTAATGGTAAGCAAAAAGTACATGAAATATCAAGCATATATTTTTATCGTAATTGTGAGATATAAATAATAAAGTTACCTCTTTTGAATAAGTTAAGCTTTTAGATGAGATGGTGGCCAAAAATCTTACAGCTCCATAAATCCTATTTTAGAAAGTTACTAAGCATTGAAAAAAGGATTCTTACATTTCTCAATGGATTAGGTCCAAGTTGGGCCCGCATTGACCTGTTTCAAATGGGAGCACATATTCTTTGGCCAATCCAATGATCGTTATTTTAGATAGTAATTTTATAACAAATTAAAAATAGAATGCGTAAGGAACCACTCTCCATCCATCACCCACAAGTTGATTCATGTCAGGATCAGGTTCTCCACTATATGCAAGCAATAATTATCTTAAAAATAATCATAAAAATAAAAGAAACTAAATACTCTAGCCAAATTCAATCTATTTTTACTCAAGGACGGAAAATATATTTATTTCAAAAAAACAGGCCCTTTCTCATTATGCTTGCATTCTATCTTGTTTCAACATGATTCAAAGGGGCTGTTTGCTGCAGCTAATGTTCTTTTTTGTCTTGAAAGCTGTGCTAGTTTGTTTGGCACAACCTCTGGTTTCGGTTTATGGGCCAGGAAAAACTTATAAATGTTCATTTTTGAGAAGCTCTATTTTGGTGCTTTTTGTTTCTTCTTTTCAATAATCAATTTTTACCATAAGCTCAACTCCCAGAACTAAAGACAACAATTAAAACTACTGCTAGCTTCAAATAGAGTTCTTTTTTTTTAGAAGGTAAATGTTTCTATCAAAGGCACCAAAAGGGGAAACACCTGTGTTCATTGGAAGTAGACGACAGGGATCTCAAAAAATACCAATACAACATCTACAAAAGACTAAGATCCGTTATAAAATCAACAAAAGGGAAATTATTATATAAAGAAAACTAAAAAATGAAGCAATGTAAAAGTAACGCTTTTAAGTCTGTAAATTCCCAAAACCACTTCCTCAGAGGTGCTCTATTCTGCTTCCTCCGTGCACACCACATCAAGCATGAAAGAGCCACCTTCCATGCCTTTTCGACATTTATGGAGTAGCACCCTTAAACCAATTCTTGTGAAACTTTACTTGAGTATGAAACCATCTCTCTCCAAAATTTAAAAGAAGAGCATACTAGAAAAACCACAGCCCCCGCGCAAGGCAAAAGAAGACGATTATCCGAATCCTTCATCCATATTACACATAAAACACCAATTGGGAAGTTACTTGCCCCTCTTTCCCAAATTATAAATGGTCAAGGTTAAGGAAATGTGGTGCATCTAAGAAGGTGGCATGTCTAAAAAAAACCCTTTTTCACAGTGTTTGATTTGCTAATTGCTACTATGGATTAACTCAAGTAATCATAATCAATCACACAATAAGAAGATACAATCCTTTTTTTTTTTTTACATTGAAAAACCCCAATCGGTAAAAAAATCACAAGACTATCCAGAAATCAAGCACCATAATTGTTGAGAAATAAGTTTTCAAATTAATTCAGGCTATTGAATCTGACTTTTGAAATCGAATAATCCGAACTATGCTGGGAGAAAGCCAGTACATCAATATGAGGGGGGCTAGAAAATTTACAATAGAAAAAAACTGCACTTACAGATGGGGACTTTTGATTTATCTCTTTTATGTGGACCATTATGGTACGAATATTATTATTTTAAAAAACATATAGTATTTTTACAAGATAGTTTTTACTTTTTTGTTATGTAGATGGAATGATTTAATTAAATAAATCAAATTAATTCAATTACAAATGAAATACTTATTTGTTATCACTTATTTTAAAATATATATTAATTGAATAGTCCACTATTTGTACTTCGTTAGTAAAAGAAAATCAAAGAAAAATTGCAATAGTTTTGGAAGAAAAAAAAAACATAACAAGTTTTATTAAAATTTATCTAAAACACTAAAAATTTCAAAGGGGGTGATGTAGAACCAAAGAGAGAAGAAAAAGAATGGAGGGAGAGAAGAAGATGAAGAGACATAAGAAAGAAGAAGAGAGGGGAAGGGAAAGAAATTACACTTGTAATTCAAATTCTCATTTATAAAAGTCTGATAAATACATCAAGAAGACCTTCAATTTATAGGCCCAAAACACTAATTAAAAAGGGAACCATAATCCTTAATTAAATAGAAATAAAATAACATCCTAATTAAAATTTAAGCAAAATATTAAGAATCCTAAACTAAAAAGAAAGAAAATAAAATCTTAATTAAAAGATAATTAACATAATTCTAATTAATAAATAACGAAAATAGAATTGTAAATGGCCAAAACGTGCAGGGCCATGTGGAGCAATTTATTCAAAGGGGCCTAAAGACTCATGTCCAATGTCATCAAAATAAAAAGATAGCGAGGCAATAAAAAAAAGGACGTTGACTTTATCCCACCAACCCGCATATGGTAAGCAACGTGGCCATATGCCAAAGAAGGCATGGGTGCCAAAGTCCCCAATGATCACAACATGGTTTTTTGCTGGAAAACTGCCACATCTCCCTCTTTATATACAGAACCTATACAGCAACTGGACAGAGAGGCATTGCGGCAGAAATCAGAAAGAGGTACAGAGAGCATCCGGAAAAAAAGAAAGAAAACAAAAAAGAAAGGCATGACAAGAGAGACAGAAGTGAGCATTCATTTTGACGTGCAGGTATACTACTTCTCCTCTCCTCTCTCCCTCCCATTTTTCCTTCTTCGTTCTCTATCAAAACCAAGAAAAGAAATCTGTTATCAACAACTGGTGTAAATAAAGAAGCCTTTTGATGGCGATAAACAACAAATTTCGTATCCGAAAATTAAGACAGAAACTCGTAGGACCAACTTAGATTTTATTAATTTGTAAATGGATTACAATCTCTAATAGAATTTCAAAATCAAAGAAAAGAATCATCTAATTCTTCTCCTTAGATATTGACACAAAGGCTTAACAATGTGTTCCCGAATAGAATCACAGAACCTCCTTCGAGTTTTTGAATAAGATGGTGAACTTGAGTGAGAAAGATCTTCAAGACTTTGAAGCTTTAATCTGTTGAGCTCTCTTGTTTGCTTAATATCTCTAAATGTTAGATGTAAACTTGTTCTCCCACTTTGAGAAAGGCTACCCCTATTTATAGGACTGTGTGGTGAAGGGTCATGAAGAGACTCATACACTTGATAATTATTTTATTTTATTTATTTTAAATAGATAATTATCTAAGCATATAATTTTTTTTCCTTCATTATTTTTAGAAAGATAATTATCTAGTAATATGATTCTCTTTTTTATTTATTATAAAGAAAAAATTATGCATTATATTTTGATTTATAGAAAATATTTAACTCTCTCTCATGTTGGTCTCATGTGTCAAGTGGCTTAATTTAATTAACCTAAGACTTGTCATGTTGAAGAATACATTATTTTACACGTGGTGCCATACTGTTAGACCATTCATGTAATCCTAATTTGAGACACATTGCAATATTTGATTTACCAAATTGTGTCATTTTTGTGACACGTAGCAACTTGAGATAAGCATAAGATTCACAAGCCTATAAATAGTTCTTCAGGAAATTCAAGAAAATAGACATTGCATAACTCCAATGTCACAAATGTAACCTATAATTGGTTTAAACTATCTCCGTTTAGATGGATCATCGTATTACACCCACAAAGTTTTAGCCCCAACTACTAGTACTTTTTATTTTACTACAATACCCCTACGTAGTCCAAATGATTTTTTTTTTTTTGTGTGTGTGGCCCAAAAATTCTATTGTAGATTTGAAATCGACAACCCACTTTGCAATTCAAAATCGCCCTTTGTGGCCTTGTGAAATGACGACCTTCAGGACATTGTAAATGAAAGCCCTCTTGTATCCTACTCGTATCCTGAATAAGTATTATGATGACAAAATCACAAATACTTAACTTGGGAGACTCAATTATGCTTAACCATCTTTTCTGGACTCGCTAAACTTATTAAGAACCCAATTAGGCCACGACGAAAGGTGTAGAATGACTCATAAAATATTAATAATAAAATAAAGCTCAGTCATGCCCGAAATTAATTTCTGTTCTAGAACTTGTTTAACCGCAACAAATGCCATTGAGTAGTGTTTTAAACATTACTCCTTTTATAAGTAATGAAAATTGTGTATAAGGGCATTAAAGGAGCACCACTCGAAAAGGGGAAAATCCTATACAGAAATGGGAGAAAGGCAAAACCACTATTGGCAAAAAGGAGTAGGCTACAAAAATCCCCACAAAAGTATCATGGAGACAATTACTCTATAAAATTAACCCTTTCTTCAACTGAAGGGCTTCTAAGCTTAGACAACCAAGTATACAAATTACAAAGAAGAAACCCTTTCGGTTTATGAAATGATGACTCGACTTTTCAATTCAAATTAACAAAAACAATGTCCGTGCATAATGTGGACTGCAAACATTGATGATATGGATGTCAATCCTCAAAATATCTCTTATTCTGCTCTATCCACAAAAAGCCACCACAAATACAAATGAGTCGTCAACAACCATATCCTCCTCTTACTCCATGCAACATTTCGTCCCCTCTAGCTCATCAAAACCTCAACCATCTTCTCAAAAACCCAAGGAACGCCAAAGAAAATCAAAACAAAACTCCACAACTTCCTAATAAACTCGTAGTAGATAAGTAAATGAGAAATGGACTCTCTTCTTTTTGCACATACAACAAATGTTAGTTAGGACAAAGCGCATCAACCCAAACGAAAAAAGCAACTTTGGAAGGGGCTCTCCCCTTCCACCCACTCTTACACGTGAAGGGTGCCCCTCTGTTGCTCAATGAGTGTTTGTAGAAGGACTTGACACTAAAGGCCCCCATGTAGTCTCGTCGCTATCTAACAGAGTCCACTCCTGCACTCACTCTGTTGTGATCGTACAAGAATCTCAAAAGGGCCAAAAGTTGATCCAGCTTCTAGTCCTATACATTCCTTGTTAAATCTAGATGCCCAAAACGGATACCATAATCCCTCTAGGCATAATAATACGCAACCATAGGCCCTCTATCCGCGGTGAAAGAAAAAGCATTTAGATCCCTATATAAGGCCTCATCTCCACACTAGGCATCAAACCAAAAAAATGCCCTTTTGATGCAGGCCACCTTGAAAAATACGTGCTTAGAAAGCTCATCCCAAACCTTACTGTTGAACAGCTTGATATATATTGTTGGGCCCATTTCCTAACAGCTTAAGTTTTTAGGACAATTGGTGACTTAACATGGTAACAGAGCTCTAGTTCCACAAGGTCTTAGGCTCAAGTCTCGTGATATGTGCTTCCCTCTTATATTTGTTATTGCGCATTGTGTGTTAGTGCACCTGTTCAATTCAGTTTGTTTGCCTCTTTATGGCGAGACAATGTCGCACATGAGAAGGAGTGTTGGATAGCTTGATATACATTGTTGAGTCTATTTCCTAACAACTTAAGTTTTGGGACAATTGGTGACTTAACACTTACTAATACCCTTCCACAAACCTCTGTTATAAGAAATGGATACTTGCGAAGTGCTCAATCCCACACAAAGAACCATATTTGCTCTAGTGTTCATCATAAATTATCCCTCTCTAAAGCAAATCTCTTTCACCATTTCTTTAAGAAGGCCCTGTTAAAAGTAGCACTTTCCTGATAGCAACCGCCTCCTTCAACAATGGGGGAGCAAACAATATTTCAATCCACCAAATGGTATCTAATACCATCCTCATGTGCGACATTGTCTTGCCATAAAGAGGCAAACAAACTGAATTGAACAGGTGCACTAACACTTACTAATACCCTTCCACAAACCTCTGTTATAAGAAATGGATACTTGCGGAGTGCTCAATCCCACACAAAGAACCATATTTGCTCAAGTGTTCATCATAAATTATCCCTCTCTAAAGCAAATCTCTCTCACCATTTCTTTAAGAAGGCCTTGTTAAAAGTAGCACTTTCCTGATAGCAACCGCCTCCTTCAACAACGGGGGAGCAAACAATATTTCAATCCACCAAATGGTATCTAATACCATCCTCATTTCCTACCCATAATAAATATCTCTACAGTTTCTCTAGTCTTCTCTCCATTGCAATCCTTCAAATCCAGCACAAACTCCTCCAAATCATACATCGGTTAGCCATTGCAGTTTCTAAAAGATTCTTGAGCGCCTGTCATCATTGTCAGATGTGACTTTGCATGTGGTTGGTTGATAGCCAAAATTGTGTGGACACTCTACGTGAACGGGCTCTAAGTAACCGATAGCTTTGGTTTGACTCAAGATTATAATTACCATTCCATACAAACTGGTACCGTTTTGGACAAAAGCTAGAATGCAAGCTCTGGTTCCATTTTGTCTAAAATACCGGGTGGTAAAGGTAGGTACCAAAAAGTACTGGGTGGTACTAATTTTTCTAAAACGAAAAAAGAAAAATTAGTACTAATATTTGTAGTGACAAATCTGAAACAACACCCAATATTTTATTAGGGAACATATCGTACCGATCAGTCTCAATGGGGACCAACCACCTCTCTCTCGAATGCCTGCAATCTCACCTCACCCTTTTCTGGTGTTTCAGTGTCACGTCAGCCACCACTATCACTTCCCAGAGGGATACAAGGCCGCTCACCCCATATCGCCCACAAGCACCACGGTGGGAATTTTTATGCATGCTCACGACACCGAGAATTGAAAAAAAATGAAATAGAACGTTGTACCAATGTTCAACACTTCTATAAGTTTGCAACACCATTCTGAAAGTCTTTAGAAAGGTTCACATCCAACAAAATCCTAGAAGTGATCTGGTAAGTAATTAGCATATTATACAAGAATTACAAAATGCGGAAGGCCATCATATTCTAGCACACATTTAAAAATTAATATAATCATATATTTCCAATTAAATTATACCTCATTTGATGTTGTAGCAAGTTGTGGTCTGTACATGACTACTTTTTGATACTTCAACTCATCTTTAATATTAAACTGCTCAACCGGTTTGCCCCTCAGTACTATCTGGAAGTTTGTGAAGTTTCTGAGGTACAAAATGGACGCATATGCCTGAACAGATATACATAAGCATTTATAATGCAATTTTAAGCAAATATTACTGATAAAGAGAAACCCAAATAAAATGGAGATTGAGGTGGTCACCCGAAATGAATAGCGGATACGGTAAGAAATATGAGATTGCAATTCAAGTACTTTCTTGTGTGTTCTGGATGAACTTCCACGATTAGCCTCATCTCTCAATCTTATATCCTATATCAAGAAGCAGACAACAATGTCAAATGAGTACAATATACATAAACACCAACAATATATAAATCTCAGAAGCCATATAGAAGCACAACCCACAGTTACTAAAACTACAGGCTCAAAATCGATGTTTCCACTCGTAAACATTTTTTCACCAAAATGCACAACAAATATTTGTATGCCAATAGTCCTGCAGTACCAAACCAAAATAGTTAAAAGCAATGTTCTCCAGATTATCAAACGCTGCAAAACATGTAAAGTCATTACTGACACGCATATGAAACAAAATTCAACCCGGATATTGCTCCTTCCCCCATTTGATCACCACACAAGCAAGGGATGAGCATTTGCAATCTGCGTTTGTCCATGTGATGCCTTCAAAGTCTTTACTAATGAAAACAACCAATTTTTCTTCCAACCTTAAAGTCAGACTGCTACACTCCAATTTAAACCCATTTGCGCAACTTTATTTAGTCTTTTTACAACACCAAGGGGACAAAAGATTGATAATTGAAGTTCACCATCGTGCGGAAGACCATTTTACTGTCTACTAGTTCGAGACGTAGGTTATTGTGTGTAATTTATTTTGATTGTTTTAATATTAAGTTCATAGGAGAAATTTTTTTCTTTTCCTTAGTGGTAGTTATTTTATTAAATTGGACGTCATAATGTGAGAGGTGAACCACCACTAAACCAAACCAAACTAAGCCTTTATTCCAATCAATTCGGCTCAATTAAATAAATCATTTTAAGTCATTTTGCTATATTAAGAGCCATATCTTCAGTTAATTTTAATATGTTCATGTATTTTCTGATTACGGTATCCCATGTTAATTTAGATCTATCCCTCCCCCTAGTGTTTTCATTACTCATGATCTTGTCGTTTTTTCTTACTATTACCTCAAATAATCTACGTTGTATGTGTCTAAACCACCTTAATCTATTTCTCTCAACTTGTCTTCAATTGGAGCAACCCCTACCATTCCATGAATCTTCTCATTCCTAATCTTACCACACATCCGCCTTAACATTTTTATTTCCGCAACACTCATCTTATTTATGTGATATTTCTTAACAGCCTAACATTCTGTCCCATATAAAATTACTGGTCTAATAGTTGTCCTATAAAATTTTCTTTTTAATCTTGTAGGTATCTGTTAATCACATAAAACTCCGAAAGCATTCCTCTGCTTGAGCCAACCATTAGTACTCCTATTATTGTTAAAATTATATTCCATATATTCAGTTTTGTTCCTACTTACTCGAAACTCTTGTGATTTCAAAGCTTTCCTCCACATTTCTATACTCGCGTTAACTCCACTCCTAATCTCATCCACTAAAACAATATCATCAAACAAAACACACCACGGGACATCATCCCAAATATGTCTAGTCAATTCATCCATACCTAAGACAAAGCGATAAGACTCAAAACCGATTCTTGGTGTAATCCTACTGTAATTCACTTATTTGTCTTACAGGTGATCTAATTGTCATGGCGGCTATATCATACATGTCTCTTATCACATCAATGTACCCTTTTGTCACTCCCTTTCTCTCCAGCACCCACCATATGATATCTCTAGACACTATCAAAAGCTTTTTTTAAATCTCTAAAAAACATATAAGATCTATCTTCTTTTCTCTATACTTCTCTATTAATCTCTTCAGTAAGTGGATTGCTTTTATAGTTGATCTACCATAAGTGAACCACCACTAAGAGAGTAAATTAAGACATTTCTAGTGTTAGTAACTTATTATTATTATATTACTATTATGTTATTATTATCCGGCGTGTGTAAGTGTATGATTGTAATAGTGTTCTCTAAA
>JAULJZ010000003.1:9151561-9177424 GCA_032270985.1 Heliamphora pulchella
GTGACCCCTTAATAGTAGAATTTGATTACTATAAATTGAGTATCGTAGATTGTCATTGTCCCACCACAATGGATCCTATATTTGGAGAGATTTTCCCACATCTGCCTACTGATCTCCGTTGTGAAATAAAAAAAAAATATTTCCATGATTATGTGGAGTCTTCCCACGACTACCGATTTTTTCGGAAGGAGGAAATGATAGGAGACATTGTTCGAGGTGCTTTACGAGAAATGTACACGCGGTCACTAAAGTACGATGCCCACTGTCTTGGAGTCTTCTTCCGTCGCCTGTTGGAGAGCTTTTTGCATTTTGGCTTAAAGCCACTTTAAGCAATTGGCTTAAAAGCCACCTATATTACAATCAGATGAACTTTTTGACTTTTTGGCATAAAATGTCTTAAAGCAAAAAACCCAACTTAAAGTCGATTTACCAAACAAACTCAGTGTCTCATTTATTGTTCATGGTAAAATGTCTCATTTGTTAATAGCGAAATATCTCGTTTGTTCGTAACGAAGTGAGACATTTTACAATGTGTATGGAGAAATGCCTCATTTGTTCAAAAAAGTCTCATTTACATAAAAATGAGACATTTTAGAATGGCTCATTTTCCCACCAAATGTATCATTTAGAGTACAGAGCAAATCTGAGATATCGGTTTCATTTAAGGTTAGATATGGCCACCATTGGTGTTGTTTGAGGTGGTCGAGTGGTCGTCGAAGGTCATACCAAGTAGAGCAACCTTTGAGGAAAAAACTGAGGGAGTGATTTGATGGGATGTTGAGAGATCAGCACCACAAGGATGACGAAAAACGTGGACGGTGGATTGTTGACGTCGGCGATGTCGCCATCGACTTCGGTCATATCTTGAATCAGTTCGCCAATTTGAATTCGCCAGAGGTTCAAGTCCCGACGACGTTGGTGAAGGCGGCATAGGAGATGCTAGAGGAGAGAGTGGTGGAGCAGAGGAAAATTTTGATATAAAAATAATATAAAGGACTCGTTGAAACATTAATCTTCCCTTGGGACTTGTTTCAAAATAGGCATTTTAAATAAGACCTAAGCCAAAATCCCCCTCTAAAAAAAAGTAAAAAGATAGATGTATTAGTTAAAATTTTCTTTATTTTGTGTTCGGTTTGTGGTTTGTCTTTATTTTTTAGTATATCTTTTATTTTCGTAGTTCGTTTTTACCACTCAATTCTTTTAGGATATCACTTTTAGATATGAATATTTTTATTAGATCGGTACAAATAAATTAACACCGTTAACATCTAAGTTCGCGATTTTTTTAGTAAGTCCTTTTACAAAGTTAACAGGAGATTATAATGTCAATTCACCTAACTGTAAAAAGAAAGACAACACTGTACGAGTTATTATGATCAATTTTTGTATTTTATTTTGTAAATATTTTTCAGTGCGTTTTTAATGATAATCTCCTGCTGAAGTAATTCTCCCCATGTGGAATTTTAGTCTTTTCTCGTGTGAAATTTTATTCCCCCGCGTGGAAGTTTTTTCTTTTTATTTTGAAGAGTTATCTTACATAGCGCATTTGATTTTATGTTAATTTTATAATGTATTTAAATCTCTTGATTTTTTTGATTAAAAATAGAATTTAAATAATTTTACTATGTAGAACTAAAAATCAATGTCAAAATTTTAAAATTCAACAAGCTTACCATACTAGTTTTATAGTCAATACCCAATGAAGAAAGGAAGATTTTGGGTTAGATCATATTTAGCCAACTTGTATTTCAATTAGTTTTAATTAAAAATTATATTTTATTAAGTTCTATTTAATATTTTTCATACAAAGTTACACCTAATATACCATTCACTCTTCACACCACCACCACCACCACCACCACCACCATGATGCCACTCTGCCGCCACCACCACGCCGCCACCACTACCTTTACCATCGTCGCCACCGCCAAATGAGATATTTTGCCTTCAAACTTCACAAATGAGACATTTTGTCTACAAACTTGACAAAACGAGATATTTAACCTACGAACTTAACAAAATAAGATATTTTTTCTAACAAACCTGATAAATAAGACATTTAGTTTACGAAATTAACAAATATTTCGTTATCGATACATGAATACATAAATATCTCATTAACAAAATGAGATATTTTATCTACAAATGAGATATTTAGCATACAAACTTGATAAATGAGATATTTTGTGCAAATGTCTTACATTATTTCAGCACCAAATGTCTAACATCTACGCATTTCATCAAACACATTGCGCGCAATCTCAATCAGAATACATAAGCGCATACCCACACCCACAGAGGATCAACCGAAACACATAAACACACACACACTCTCTCTCTCCCTCTCACACACACACACACACATACACAGAAGATCTTCTGCCGCCGCGGGGACGTCGTTGACGATGACAAAAGACAGCGACGACGAGCCATGCCTTCTTCTCCAAATGCTCCTTCGAGTTCCTTCGGCGGCCCCCGACACCGACCAAAGACTGGTGTGATGGTGGCCATGGGAGAAAAGATAGGTCGGCAGAAACGACGGTAGGAGGCTAACTGTGCAGAATACCAAATCTAAGTAACGCGGTAACAGAGAAGGATATTTTGGTCATGAACAATTAATTAAAAATAAGACCTCGGGAAATATTGAAAAAGTATTAAGAATATAATGAAATACAAGTCTAAAAAATGGGACCTTAAATTAATTCAATAACCAGATGTTATATGTAATTTTATAAAAATATAAAATGTAAAAATAAAAAATAAATAAATTAATAGTTTCAAACTCAAAAAACTTTTGATATAATATAGTGGGATATTGGATTGGTTGGGGCTCAGTTTTGGCTTCTGCAGGCTCACGTCAGTTCCTTATCGGAACTCCGAATATCAGGTAAATGATCAACAACTCCATGTCGGGAATTAGATCTTCGTCATAATCTTGCAGCCGAAGGTAATCTCTCCCTGCGTGTTTTTGTTGTTCTGTTTCTGCGGTCTTAAATAATTAAGGCAAAAAATATAGGTTTTAGGATATATGCTTCAGATGGAGGCAAAATGCGCAGAATAAACTGTTTGGTGGCCTTCAACTAGGTTAGACAATCTGTTACAGACGCGTAATGTTTTTGCTGGCAGGCGCAAACGTCAGATAAAAGTGTTCTCTGTTGTTGATGAGCTGTGGCATGTGTTGGGATTTAATCACCAATCTTTGAACTCAACCGGAAACAAAAATTCACGAACAAAAAAGCAGAAAATAATCAACATTAAGGATTTATGTGATTCGGCCACATCGGCCTAGATTCACGAGCGAGAGAGAATGCTAAAATGTTTTGGTACGGTCATGAGGGAATTTTAACTCCCCAAGTCGTGAGAATGTCTCTGTGTACAGAGTTTGCTGATAGGGAATTGGGTTTTTAAAAAATGTCATTATGATGGATTCTACGAGCTCAGTAATTGACAAGTTTGCGTATTATTCATAAGAAGCCAATTGCTAGATTCCTTTGAGATATGCTTGTGGCCTGGTTACTTGATTTTGTAGTTTTCTGTTTTTTCAGTTCGTTTTCTCATTGCTCTGGTAGTGTCTTAACCAGTTCCTTCTATTACCATGGTACTTGTTTTCACTTATAAGCTATAACAATTTGAAAACACATTTGATGGACTGACAGTGTGTGCTTGGAATTTCTGGAAGGAAAGAGATAAGGAGGACAGTGGGAAAGAATTTTTAGAAGAGTAGGTGTTTCATTATTTTTGGTTTTACAAAGAAATGGAAAGGAGAAGGAGAAGGAAAATAATAAGGTAGTCGAAAGGAGGAAAGAATAAGAAAGGAAACTGTGAAAGAAAATAACTTTCCATTTATTTTTCGTCTGTTTTTTTCCCATTCTCCCAATGTACTTGCGAACGAGATGGAGGGAGGATGGAAATTATTATTTCCCTTTCATCCCTCTTTATGTCTTCAAGTTCCAAACGAAGCCAAAATCTACTTTAGACAACGAGGCAGTCACAAGTTAGGTTAAGCTAGTGGGGTTTCTTTGTTGAACCAATTTGAATATTTAGTACTAGAACTTCTTATGCTAAGCTAATAGCACTTAAGTTTTTTATTTTATTTTATTTTATTTGATAAGTATAAATTGAAGATTTTAAATTGATGAAAGAATATTGCACAATAAATTTGTCTATATTTAAATTTATTTTAAAACTCCCTTTATCTAAGCCCATTCAATGATAAGTGAAAAGGGAAAATCAATACTATTTGGTTGAAATTTTAGACTTTCTTAAATTTTCAAATCTCTTTGTTTGAAACATAGTTGCACGAACCTAGAGCAGGGGTGGGATAGTGAGCTGCATATAAAAGAGTACGAGGTTAAGAGCGGGAGCGGAACCCTTGGTAGGAGGTTCCCAATACTAAGGTCTGAAACTTCAGGCGGTTCTTAAAAGGAAGTTAGTTCTAAAGTCCACTAATTGCACATTACGCAATGCCCTTAAAAATGTGCTGCCAAACAGGCTGTCTATGTGAGCATACAACCATTGGTTTTGTCAATGCTTCTTGATCGCTTTTATAAATTTTTAAGAGTTGCTAGAAAGTGATAGGAACACACGCACAGTATCATATGGGCATTCATTCTTTGTTGGTGGTTTAGCACTATTGAAACTCATTTACGTCCTAGATAACTTGAATTGTGGAAGTTGGTAATTCTCCAGGACTATAGTTTTTCCTTGCTAGAAAATAGATTGGGAATTGAATTGTGATCTAGAGTTGCCATATGTCATCTAGCTCAATCCAATTATTTTTTCTTTGTGTGTGTGCATCCGCAATGAAAACTAAGTGGTTTAGAAGCTCTGCACTTTAGCTTGCCTGAAAGTGATTGTTTTGGGTTAGAAGAAAGTCATTCATTTATCAATACAGAAGAAGTGGAGTGGGTGGAGCTTTGATTTGTATATTACAATAGAGTAGTCTAAGTGGAAGGTCCAAATCATGAGTGATCGGTTGTTGTTATACCATTGATGCTGGAATTTGTGCCAAAACATCAAGTGGAAAGGATTTAGTGCTAGACAACTCTTTCCAGGCAACCTTGATATGCCTGCTATGTGATGAGGGAGGGAGGGAGGGAGGGAGGGAGATTACATCCATGGAGGCCAAGGAGATTTGCTCAGTTGGATCGGAAGTTTTTCGATTTTGTAGTTGTCCAACGTTATCTTCATCTTTGGTTATCGGAGTTTGATTGGGTGGTTGAGAAATTGATTGAAGCTTCTAATCCGAGAGGGGAGCAAGTGTTGTTAAAAGGCGAAAGGCTGGTACTAGGACCCTTGAATGTCGAAGTTTGAGAAGTGTCGTGGTGAATTTTATAGAGTTGTCGGTAGAAGATGTGCGAAAGGAGCTCTTGTACATCCCATATCCAATTTCGTCTCTATCAAATTTGAATAGTAGAATAAAAGAATCTTTTAAAGAATATTTTGATGATCAAAGAGGATTTTTCCAATGTTTTGCGTGATTTTGATCCTGGTGGTCTTTCTTTGGAAGTGAAGGATAATGTCTCCTTTATATAGGTTGTTGGTCTTCTACCATGGTTATAAGGGAGGGTAGTTGTGAAGGACGGGTGTAGGGGAGTTACTACTTGTCTCTAGTTGTGATCAACTTCCTCGAGTAGTGTTTAGTTGGGCGGTTTAACGGTTTAACGGTTTAGCGCTATGGTTCAGACTTTAGCGGTGATAGCGCTAACATCCATAAAATCATCTCCGTGCAAGCCTGGGTGGATCCTAGGCAGCTGGTGGCTACTTGGTGAAAGTATGAAAGGGTGGTGAGGATTCCTTTCTCTTTGTCTTTCCTTCGAAGAGGGAGGCAACTTGTATCCTGGGTGGGGATTGGGCTTTTCGGGTCACTGTCTTTTTCAGGACTGGTGGTCCCCATGTGGGTGGTCGTCCTCGGCTAGGGAGGAGGAAATTATGAGATTTTACTATTTATTTCCCATCTAGGGATGGTATTAATCGTAGAGAAAATAGAATTTCCAAACTCAATGATGACAATTAAACACGAGAGTTGCGCTCGCTGCGGGACTTAACCCAACACCTTACGGCATGAGCTGACGACAGGCATGCACCACCTGTGTCCGTGTTTCCGAAGGTGCCCCTTTCTTTCAAGAGGACTCGCGTGAGAGTTTCTTCTCATCCAGCTACTCTCTTACGTACTCATATACCGGTGAGATTTAAATTCTCAGGAGTATCGGTCAGGTTACGGTTTGAAATAGGCCATGACAAATAAAAGCCGATTTTAGCGAACCGTTTCTGATTCATGTCGCTAACTTTTAATACTAGCAGCTTGGAAATGAATATTTTAAACTTTCTATACTCCAAAAGGAGGCTGTGTGTACCGCTGGCCTTTTTTCGCTTTATTGTCTTCAACCTTATTTATTATAGATGGTTCGCTATCCATTCTCTTCAATTGCTGACGTGGGACAATTTTCATTAAATTCGAAAGCTTAGATGTATGAGGTTGGTCTTTTATCTGGGTAACCTACAGTAAATTTTCTTCTTTAGCCAATGTGGGAATGTGGCGTTAATCTATATTTAAAATTATAACAGATAAGTTATTTCATTCCATGTTATATTTTTAAATATTTTCAATGTTAATCAAAATATGAAAATTTAAGATTAAAATTATCCAAATACACGTATTATTGAGTTTTCAAAATGTTGCTGATGATTTTTAAAGATTCACGATCGTGATAACCAATTCTCGATACGTCTCACTCGATACTTCTGATACCGTTGCACCGTGTCCGTTATGTGTCCGGATACTGTGATTTAAAACCATGATTGCTGGGCTAGAGCACTCTCTGTATCGGTACATTTGTAGGACTCTTCCATTTTCAAGGTTACAAGGCTATACTTGAGTTTTGTGGTGGTTTTGTGGGAGTTGGCAAGGAGTCACTTGAACTATGCTTGCATTAAATTTCATAGTGGAGGAAGGGGTTTACTGGGGGGTGGTTAGGGTGGGGTGGAGTGGTTTTTTCCATGAGCGTTGGATATGGGTATAGTTGGGGCCAACAGTAGAATCCAGAAGTACTAGCAGTTTCGGTGGCTATTCCAAGTCTTTTGTTAGAGAAGATAGTGGCGTGGAGGTTTTGTGGAGGTTGGGTAAGTGGAGATAGGTGTACATTTGTACAAAAAAGCCTTTTTAAACCGTGAAACTGTTCAAACCAGACCAATTCACGTGGGTCGGTTTGGTTTTATAATTGATCGGTTTGGTTATGGCTTATAAAATTTAAACCGTAGAAAGACAGTTTGGTTTACAGATTGGGACTAACGATTTCAAATTCAAACGAACCAAACCGTGTATTTATATGTGTGTGTGTGTGTGTGTGTATATATATATATTCTAATAAATGTTAATAAAACCCCGAAAATGGTAAGCTTACCTGACACATTTTAAGTCATCAAAAAATTCCCTTATTAACTTGTCTCAGTCGCTTGGCTCTCTCTTTCTCTCATCTATTATGCCAAATTATCTACTTGACAATGAATTGTAGAGCTATGGACATTTGACAATTATGTGACATTTGTCTCAAAATTTGAGATGTATTGTGGTTGGATTTGCAAATTAAAAAGAAACTAGTGCTACTGTTGTAGAAATATTTAGTATTTGTTTGAAATTGTGAAATCAAATTGAACCAAATTGGATTTTACGGTTCGGTTCCAATGTTCAAATAGTTCGGTTTGGTTTTTATATTTTGCAAACCTGAGAAATGGATTGGTTTATGGTTTACGTTAAAACCACACCAATTCGAACCATGAATACCCCTAGATAGGTGGGCAGTAAGTTTCAAGAATGAGGTGTGGGAAGTTGGGACAAGTTGATATCAAGCAAAATCCGACTTCGTTTGTTGACGTTAGGGGAGGCCCAAACTTTTCTCTCGGGCTGGGATTGATGTTTTGGTTGGGGCCAAGCACGTGGGTTGTTTTTCAAAAGAAGCCTAACCCACTTCTTTAGGCTTGTGTATGGATGTAGAAAAGGCTATTTTGGTGGATCTATGCCCATCTCCTTGGAGCAGGATTCAGGTCGAGGTACGGAGTCCATACCTTTTGATCGTTCTTCAGACCTATTAGGGGAGGGTGATATATCGTCAATGGAGGTTGTGGGATTGCTGATCGGTGTGCCCAGGATGTCTCAGATGTCAGCGACTGTCTATAAGTCGGGTTCAGGCGTCACTGCTCGTAGGTGAACTCTCAAGTCGGTGTTCTCTCTTATTTAGCCTCTGCTTGTTTTATGGCTTTTGTTCTTCCCACATTGGAAGATAGCTTTGAGGTTGGGGGGTTGTTGGAGGTTGTGAGGTACAAGACTGGGTTGTTTGTTTTTGGAGGTGGCTGATGGTGTATATGTGGATTTGGGTCATGGAGAAGGGTGTTCGGGTTATGGGGCTATGTTGGATGATATGACAATAAGGGGTGGATGTGACTCTCAAGTCTGCACTCCTTTGGGGATATTTGATCCCTCCATTAGTTGGGGATTTTAACAGTGCTTAGAGACGGCCTTCAATCGTGTCTGGTTTCAGCGTGGGTCAGGGACATACCAAGGATTTTAACCTAGGGGTGGCAAATATGTACACAAACAAAACTTAAAAAAAAGAGTATGAACTATAACATTAATTTCTATTGGTATAAAAGGAGAAAAATAACATCAAAACATATATAACTAAGCTTGTTTTATTCTATTCAATAAAAGAAAAAAAAGATAACTTTAAATCAATCGATCTACTTAAAATGATGTATCTTGAGTTGTGTTTAGTTCTCTTTCATATCATTAAAGATTTCTATGTAAGAATCGATGCTAAAATTCATTGCAACATCTTTCTTAACGAAAGTAATTAAGTAGCTAAAAAATCATTCTCCATCCTATTGCGTAGTCTATTTTTCATAATTTTAACATCTAAATGCATGTTTTGTTGCAATTGTTGAAACTACAAGACAAATCAATCTATCTCTATCTATAAGAGAATAAATTGTTAACTTTTTTTATTATTTTTGCCAACATTTCATACAACTCAAATCTTATTAACAAGTCAATTATAATTAATAATCTTACAAAATAATCATCAACCAATATACAATATTGTTTAATATAACCTAAAAATAAACATATTTCTTAAATTAATAAGAAAATTACCTAAGTTATATAGTAATACATGCTAATAAGAATAAGAAATTATCTGTTCTTGTTCTAGGTCTTTAAGATAGCTTGTGACTAGTGCGACTAAAAAATGAGGCAATGCAATTGTGTGGAGACTGGAGAATAAGAGGTTGCTGCTGGAACTCTTATGAGTAACTACAAAAGCCCTAATAACGTATTTGACTTTAGAATAATTTAACTAGGTTATAATTATAATTAATTGCGTATGGCACTATAGCCTATTGTTAAAACAATATATATCCATATATGGTCTAATTTAACAAATCCATGAATTCATTAATATAAAGGGTGGCTAAGTGTCATCTTTTTAGAAAAAAAACTAGGGATTATATAATTTTGAGAAAATAATAAGTACACAACATAGTAAGAGTATTTTTTAAAATTGTAAGGGTGGCGATCGTCACCACTTGTTCCCCCCACCCCTCGGTCCATCCTTGGTGTGGGTTATGAAGAAAGTCAAAGAAGTGAGCCAAATGTTGGGTGTCTCCTTCAAGGGCAAGGAGGAGAGAGTGATGGCTTTATTTGGGTAGGATAGTGTTAGTCAGAGGAGGTCTGACATTGAATTAAAGAAGATGGAAGCTTTGTTTCTTTGCCAATGAGGCTAAAGATTGTGTGTTGCGAGAGGGGTGAACTCGGATTCGAGGAGAGAGAATAAAATATCTTCTAAGGGATTGGAGAGCGGATGTTGTGTGCTTGTTGAAAACCAAGGCGGATTCTTTGTCAGAGTTGGCGGATTCTTTGTCAGAGTTGGTGGTTCGCAGCATCTGGGGTAGTAGGTTGGTGAATTTTTTCTATGTAAGGGTATTCTCTTGATGTTGGATACTTCTCTCTATTTTGATTATATTTTCCGCCAGCTTTGGCGACAACAGAGGGTACTCTTAAGGAGGATCATGAGGAGTGATGCTTCTCTCTAATCTTTTTTATTTCGGGGTGTGGAGGATGGTTTTCGATGGCTTTTTCTGGAATATACGGGCAGAGAGATGATGGGTTAAGGGAGTAGTTATGGGATGAACTGGGGAGCGGTTGCTTTCAGGGGGGATGCACTTTAGGCTGTAGAGCTATTTCTATAGCCATGAAAACTTTATTCTTCTTTATTGACGAGATGGAGTTGGCGGATCTTTCTTTTACTATGGGCCATGTTACTTGGTGTAACAACCAATGCTCTTCTTTCATGTCTTGGATTGTCTGCTTTCTGATCTCACAGGTTGGGAGGAGCGATTTTCTTCACTGGTTCAGCTTTCCTTGCTTATACCTCTCTCAAATCATGCCTTGATTATGCTTGATAGTGGAGGGATTCGGCGGGAGAATTCTCCTTTCAAATTTGATATGTGGTTACAAGTTGATGGCGTTTGGAATAAAGTGGCTAGTTGGTGGAGTAGTTTCACAATGGAGGGGGACCCATCTTTCGTTCTTGCCGGTAGTTTCACAATGGAATGCAGAGGAGTTTGACAGACTTGATATTCAGGAAGCCAAGGTCTTGTTGGATATTTATGAAACTGATGCGAAGTAAGAGGAAGGTTTTTTGCTTGATGAGGAGTGAAGCCAGAGGCTTTGAAGGGCGAGTTAACCATTCGCAAAGTTGGGGGAGATTCAGTGGAGGCAAAACTGCCGGGCTCTATGGCTGATGGTTGGGGATAAGAATACCCGTTTCTTTCATAGAGTGGCTAATGCTCACAAGCGAGCAAATTTCAGTGGGAAGATGCGTGTGGATGGGTTGTCTTGCTAAAGAGGTCAATATTAGAGAGGGGGTTGCTCAATTTTACCGTCATCTCTATTAGGAGAACGTGGTTGGAGGTCTCGCCTTGATAGTCTACAGTTTGTTTCAATTGATGGCAATGAAGCTGAGTTGCTAGAACAACTTTTCATAGAGGAGGAGGTAGTTCAGGCCGTGAGTGGGTTGAGTGGGGATAAGGTTCCTGGACTTGATAGTTTCACTATGGTTTTTTACCAGCGCTGCTAAGATATTAAGGCAGAGGTTATGGGTTTGTTCAAGTTTTTTTTAGCCATGGGTTTTTTTAAAGGAGCTTTAATGTCTCTTTTGTTGCCTTAATTCCCAAGAAAGGTGGGGCCGAGGACACCAGGGACGTTACCCATTAGCAAACTCTTAGCGAAGGTGTTGGCTTCCAGACTCAGGGGAGTTCTTGATCTGGTGATTTCAGAGTTGTAGAACTCTTCTGTGGGTGGGAAGCAGATCCAAGATGCCGTGTTGGTGACTAATGAGTTCTTGACTCTAAGCTTCGGTGTAAGATCCCTGGGGTTATTTGTAAGCTAGATGTTAAGAAAGCCTATGATCATGTGAATTGGGATGGTCTTCTCTATTCGTTGTAGAGGATGGGTTTTGGGGTTTGGTGGAGATTGTGGACCAAGGTTAGTTTTCATTAATAGCTCTCTAATTGGCTTCTTTTGGACTGAGGGAGGGGGATCTGTTCTCACTCCTATAGTTTATTGTCATTATGGAGGCTTTTAGTTGTTCGATTTGGTTTGTTGATCCTAAAGGTAAACCTGTCTAAGTCGGAGATTATCTCGGTTGGTGATGTTTCAGATGTGGGGAACCTAACAGGAATTGTGGGTTGCATAGGGGGGCTCTCGCTTCCACTTATTTGGGTTTGCTATTGGGGGCTTCATTTAAGGCAGTACCAGTCTGGGACAGGAGATTGAGAGATTTCAAAGGTCCGGTGGGATAGGCTTACTCTTCTCAGGAGTACTCGTTCTTGTCTCTCGACTTATTTCTTGTTTGTTCTTACTTTTTTGGGGTTGGTAGTAAGGAGGATAGAGAATTTGTAGAGGGACTTTTGGGGTAACATAGGGAATGGTTTTAGGTACCATTTGGTGGACTGGATTATAGTTTGCTCCCAGGTAAAGGTTGGGGGTCTCGGCATTGGAAGTTTGATTCCCTTTAATAAAATGCTTTTGGGGAAGTGAATTTGGAGATAGGTTGTTGAGGGGAATGGTTGCCAAGGAGAGTTATTCAGTACAAGTACAGGTTCTTGGGGCAACCCCATGTTTCAACCTCCTATAACAGAAGTTTATGGAAGGGTATTAGTAAAGGTTGTGATGAGTTCTTGAAGTATATTTTTTTTTGAGATAGGAAGAAGAGATTTAGTTTTTGAACGGATGTTTGGCGTGGGGATATGGATCTCACCACGACTTTTCTGGATATTTTCGCCTACGCAAGGGATAAGGATTCTTTTGTTGTAGATTATGCTAGGAGGGCCTTTGATCTTTGCTTCTGGGACATGAGTTTGGGGAGAGATATTCAGGATTGAGAGCAGCCTAGTTACTCTCTATTGCATCTTCTGTACGCTTGTGGAAGTGGGAATAGGGGACCATAGTGGTAGGTTCACATCTTTTTATGGGTACGCCTTGTGGATAGCTGTGGTGCGTTCTCTCCCTTGTGGAAAATTTTTGCTCTCAATAATCTAGCTTAGAGAGGGACCATGCTAAAAAATTGGTCTCGTCAATGTAAGAAAGGGGGAGAGAGTCTGTTGCCTATCTCCTCATTCATTTGACTTTGAGAATGAGTTGTGGTTGCTCATTTTCCTCCTTTTTGGGGTTAATTGGGTGTTTGAGAAGGAGGTAGCAGGGGTTTCGATGGAATGGAGAGGGAGGAGGGTGTTGATGTGTAGGAGGGCTTCACCGTTGGCTCCCCTTTGTTTGACGTGGCTTCTATGTACAGAACGTAATAGAAGTTCTTTTGATGGGATTGAGTCCCTGTTATATAGGTTGAAGGATGTTCTTCTCAACCTCCTTTGATATAGTAGATTTATCGAGTCCTTTTTGGTATTATTTTTGTGTGGAGGTTTCCTTTACCGAGCTCATTTTGTGGATTGGTTGTAGATGGCTGACATTTCTTTAATGTCTTTTTTCTAATATATTTACTTATCAAATAAAATAAAGGATTCAGTACCTAGCATTTAATTCGATTTTAATTGACTTGTTACATGCATTGGCTTTCTAATGATCCTAAACTAGTCAATCAAAGGTCAAACGTAGAAATGAAAGGGAATTGGAAATGACCTAGTAATGTAACTACTGAATGTGTTTTAACTTTTTTGCATGTTGTTTATGTTTGTTAGACACTTTTGTCAGATAGCCATGGTAAAATGAATAGGCAGTGAATATTATTTTTTACAAGGAGTTGATTGTCCAAAGATAATGCTTTGGAGGATATTGGTAAATTGAGTGACAACATCGTGTAGTTTTAAGTGTATTTACTTTTGAGTAGCTTGTTAAACCATATGGAATGGATGTGTGTTTGTTGGGTTATAGCTTATCAAAACAGTGTAAGTGGTATATTTTTTCTACTTTCTCCTTGGATGTGCTTTGGAAAGTGTGAATGGATAATGTTCACGAAGCAGCTCTATACGTAATTGACTGCTTGATTTTTCTGTGTCTCTTATGGGTGACCTACATGCAACGTTCTATAGTTTTGGCAATGGAACCAAATCCAAACTCTGAGCACTGCCTGATGATTGAACACAGTGCACCACAAACTAAGCAAATTGATTCAAGGAGATCCCGCTTTCCGTGCTGCATTGTGTGGACACCACTTCCTGTTATATCATGGCTAGTTCCTTTTATAGGCCACATGGGGATATGCAGAGAAGATGGAGTAATACTGGATTTTGCAGGCCCTAATTTTGTGTGTGTAGACAACTTTACATTTGGGGCAGTGGCCCGCTACATCCAAATAAGCAAAGAAAAGGTATGGTTAGATACTGCTTGATTCTGAGTTCAGGAATTTAGCTCCTGTACAAACATCTTTCTACAATTGTTGCTTCAATGGCCTGCTTCCAGCTTGCCGTATGTCGGCAAACTACTTTCATCTTTCTGAGTAGAGTGAGGCCAATGACCCAATGGCCTGTTGCTGCTTCTGTGAGAGGGGTTGCATGGCCCTCTGTCTTTGATTCTTTTCGTGGTGATTGATCTGTGTGGCAGTTGTCGATGTCATTTTTCTAAAAATGATTGTTTAGTTCTTTTATGCATCATGGGAAATAGCAGAAAAACTACTAATTTTACTTTGCTTCTCTAAATTCTGGTTTACAGTACTGCTGCGTTTGTCCCCATCCAGCTGCCAAGAGAAATGAAGAGGGATACAATATTCAGGATGAAGGTTTGAGAGACTTGTTGACATGGGATGATGCTCTGCTGAAAGGCACTCAAGAATTCCAGCACCGATCGTACAACCTTTTTACCTGTAACTGTCATTGCTTTGTTGCTAACAACTTGAACAGGCTGGGGTTTGAGTCTGGGGGATGGAATGTGGTGAACCTGGCAGCTCTGATTTTCCTCAAGGGACGGTGGGTGAACAAGGCATCTATGTTGCGATCATACTTACCATTTATCCTGGTATTTGGTCTGGGACTTACCTTTGGAGGATGGACTTTCTTAATTTTTTTGGCCTTCTTTACCTTCCTTCTAGTAGGCTGGTTTCTTCTTGGTTCTTACTGTTTCAGGAATTTGATTCAGTTGTAGCCTTTCCAGTATTTGGTTTTTAACGAATAAGTATTACCAGCTGTAGTTTAACAAATCTTTGTGCAATGTGGACGAGATATGTTTTATTCGATAGTTTATTGGTGGTTGATGCCGATAAATCTACAGAGCATTCAATTTCAGCAACTCCCAACATACATTTCTGTTTGTATAACACGTCTGTTTGTATGCATCAACAAAACAAGATAATCCTTTAGGTGCCATTTGGAGGTGAGACCTATCACTTTCACAAATATCAAATTTGACCATAATTCCAATAGTTAACTTCTTCACTTCTCAGTCACAACTGTCAGCAGAGAAGACATAACTCAGAGGTCTATTGACATTATGGTGATGGGCAGTTTCCGTTTCATCTTCACTGTTGGAAAATTGACGATGTCATCCTTCGCAGCCACCCATCTGCATAGGAGAAAGAGAAATTGAAAGGCCACAAGAAATATCTTACGTTATAACAATGCTAATCAGCCAATGAAGACTTGTCAAACCAAGAAGAAGTGCAGTGCATGCTATTAATAATGCATTGTGTCCCCATTTCACTGTCATCATCGACCTTCTGGCTTATTTTGGCATAACATCTAATTTCTATTTTATACTAAGGTCTTATGCATGCACCCCGAAGCCCATTTTTGGTTGTCCTTGCTTGAGCTGACTGGGCATGAACATTTTTAATTTTTGTACTGTAAATTGATTTCCTTTTCAACCTTTCTGGTTAATGCTCACATTCAAATATCTCCCCATGATCACTGTTTCAGTTTTTGATGGTAACACTGCCATGTCTCATGCATTCACGTGTTAAAAAATAAGAAGGAAAAAAAGTAAGAATTTACCTGTATGTGGTCACAAGATGATGGAGGAAAATTGAGATTTCAAGCCTCGACAATTCTAATCCTGGACACAGCCTTTGTCCACCACCAAATGGTGTGAAGGTATTGCTATTGACAGCAGCTCCTATTTTCTGCCGACACCAACAGGATAATTATCTTCTGAATGGTAAAAGATGGATTAGTTACTTTCTCTTTTCTTTTTATTCTTTTTCATTATACTTCATTAGTTTTAGTTTTTCTTTTTTAAAATGTAGGGAGATTGGGGCGCGGAGCCAAAGAGGGGCTGGGGTTGTAGGAGAAAGGATAGAGAGAGAAGATTATGAGTAAACTCAATCGGTGAGCTATATAACTTTTTTGATTAGCAATAGGTCTATATATTACAGTTTGCATGATGAATACCGAAGTATTCAAAGAGATTATGAAACCTGACGAGAAAATAGAAAAGGTTCAAGTAGAATTAGAGTGAAATGATGAAAAAGGTTTACGTATAATTTAAAAAGAGATGTCTAGCTTGTTAAAAGGGAGATCGCTTTGCTAGTTTAATGCCAATATGTTATATATGACAAGAACTACGATCATGAGGTGTTTGTCAAAATTCGTGAAAACTGTTTTTTTTTTTCGAAGTTTTTGCTAGTTAATTCTATAGTCACAACTTCTGTTTTTTGATATAGGTCACAAACTAACTCAAAAAGTTGATTTTAGAGAAGCTCCAGTTTGATGTATTTGATTCAGCTTTTCAATAATTATCTTGTCCCATAAATATAATTTATCTGCCGGAACAAAAACCATCACAATGATAATAACATTCGCTTAAGTAGCTCAAAGCTCAAAATATCAAACTAATACCTCCCATCTCCAAGGATGAAATTGATAGGGGTTTTCATAATTTTCTTTATCCATGTGAACGGAGCTGAAAGATGCCAATACACACCAACCTTTTGGTATCAAATAACCTGCAAAAAAGTTATAGACGGAAAGGCTTTGAATTTTTTATCTAATCAATTTCTTAGCCTATGTTTGGACTAGCTCTTTTTTTTAGATTTTTTGGTTTTTTAGTTTTTGTTTTTATAAAAAAATAGATATAAATATATGTGAAAAAAATCAACTGAGGTCAAACAAGTAGGCTTTTTAAGCAAAATGCCTCTCAAAAAAATTAGTCCAAACATAGGTTTAGGCATTAATTATTGTAGTGCTGTATCTTCTAAAAATAGACTATTTTACTTAAAGCAACATTTCGTCAAGAATCAAGAATTCAGATGGGTTAATCAAAACTAACAGGAAAATATATTTCGAGAGAAAGTTCATGATAATCCTCCAAGAAGCAGCATGCTAAACTATTAAACTGACCTTTGATTTCTACATCTTTTAGAGCTTTCCTCCAAACTGCATTGATGATATTTGCCATTCTAAGAGTTTCATTGATCACCTAATGAAAAATATGAAGGGGAAGAAAAATCAGAACTATATATTTTTTTTCCTTCTTCCCTTCTTCAAATGTCACTGAACCTCAGGGCTCCGTTTGTTTAATTATAAATTATTTTTCAATAAAATATTTTACATATTTTCCATAGTTTAGTTCGATGAAAACAATGTAAAATTTTTTTATATCGAAAGACCAATAATAATTTATATAAAAAATGGAATATGTCTTTTTTGGTGTTAGTGGGGGATCTAGTGGTAGCAATAGCAGGGGGTGGTGGCAGCGATAGCAGTGGTGATTGTGGTGGCGACGGTGGTAGTCTTGGTGGTGGTTATGGTGGCGACAGTGGTGATAATGCGGGTGAGGATGGAAGTGATGGTGGCGGAGTGGCAATGGAGGTGATGGTGGTAGTAGTGGCGACGGTGACAGTGGGGCGACGACTATAGTGATGGTGGTAGGAGAAGCAACAATGATGATGTGTGTGGTGGTGGCGAAGGTGGTTGTGGTGGTGGAAATAATAGTGATGGTCATGGAAGTTGTTTGTGGTGTTAGCAGCACCAGTAGTAATGGTAGCAACGACAATTGTGGAAACGGTAGTGGTGACAATGAATGCAGTGCAAGCAACAATAGAGGAGGTTGGATCAGGGTGACAATGGCGTTGATTATGATGGCGGTGGGGTATAGTTTTTGTGGTGGCGTGGATGGTGGTGAGGGGATAGTTATGATTGTGGTGGTGGCGATAGACTGTATTAAAATAGTAGTGTATTTTTATTTAAAGTTTATATTTAAAAAAAAAAAAATACTTTTCATGTACCAACCAAACATTGCAAAATAAAAAAAATATTTTTTAGAAAGTTATTTTACATAAAAATATTTGTTATTATAAAATATTTTAAGTGTAAACAAACAAAACCTAAATGTGTGTTGTTTTTTCGCTTGTATTTCTTCTTCATGATATTAGAAAAATAGACTCACATTTTGAGTAAAAGGCAAGGACATATAATCCGTCCAAGTGTAATCATCGCAGGTATGAGCCTTGTGCGTCTTCAAACTCATGTTCTCCTCCTACCGTCAGTGCAACCAAATTATAAACACGTAAGCACTACATTATTATCATCACTCAAAACATTCAAATTAAGAGCTATACCAAGCCTTTTGCACTTTAGCCATTTCCTACAACGAAAAAGCTTGATGCCATTATATCAATCCCATACCCACATGAAGTATTATTGGGTACAGAATTATCCAACTTATATATATATTACTTGGTTCCACTAAATAACGCATGAAAACTGAAATATCGTAAAATTGTAACAAGTTGAGATCAATACCACTAAGCGGTTTAGAGCGACAGGGTTGTCACTGAGAAATTTGACAGCTAGGGTCATGACCATGGGCACTGAGTCCTCCCCTGGGATCATCATCTCTATGATGTTCCCACTGATGAAATCCAACGGTAAACGTTGATTGATCTCATCTGATTCACCAGTGTCACGCAATAGTACATCAACCGCATCATTTGCCATACCCTTGTCGCGTGCCTTCTCTAGAGCTATTTTTCTCTCCTCTATGATCCTTCTCATCATGTCCAACAATCTCTTCTTTGCCTATATGAATTTGCCATGCGTCACAGAAACAGTACATGTGTGTGTCTAATTGTACATATATATTGTTTTAGGAAAATGCTAATTACCGAGCGGTGGATAACAATGAACTCTTAGTACTAAACAGGATCGATTGTTTTATATGTAGTTATTAGCTAGCTAGTTAAATATATACCTGGAGAGATTTATATAGTTGAGTTGTCGGGAATTTAATGGGTAAGCAAATCAATCCTTTGATGAATTCTCCGTATTCTCGCTTCAGGAAGTTCAGATCTTCACCAGGAGCTAGGCTCATCAACACTCGTGCTAGGACTTCAAACGTAATCTAGCATATTCATAAACAGAAATAATTCATCAACCAAAGTTACTAATGTCCGTTAAAAAAAAATAAAAATATATGGAGGGTGAGGAACAGAGACCTTTTTGGTTTCTTCTTGAACGTATATGGGTTGTTTCTCTTTCCAAGCAGACAAGCTGAGTTTGACAGAATTCTCAATATCTCGAGTTATTCGGGCCTTTAGCTGAGGAGATCTCAAGAAGCCTCCTATGAGTGCATGAACTCTCCTCTGCAGAGTTCCATTCATTTGCAGTATAGAAGACTTTCCAAGTAGTTCTGTAATTGATTTGGGATAGTATGGCACAAAAATGTTCCCTTGATTTTGTAAAACCACCTTGTTCACGTCAGGGTCTGTGGAAACTATAATGGGTCTTCCTAATATGTGCGTTTTGAAAACGTTCCCGTACCTAGCACGGAAGAGAGACAAAATAAAAAAAAAAGTTAAAAAAAGACAAAAATAAGTTAATAAATCAAATTTTATGTTGCTTATTTTCGGCTTTAATAAACTTTTTTTATTTTTCAATCAAGATTTTTTACTTTTTTGGTTTATCTAATCGCTATGGTTCAAAAAAGTAAAAATTTTTAGGCAAAAGATTTAGAAAGTTCAGAAAAAAAAGCAAAATTAACGAAATTTAATCCAAACAGGTATTTTCTCTATTGATTGAATTAATATATGTAGAATAATTAATGCCAAGAATTATGTAATTTATGTGGTTGTAATGTCGTATCATATATTAATCTTTAACTATTATGTTCATTTTTCAATAAAATATTAACAACAAATAGTAAAATTGATCGTATTTAATTACGTACAATCTGTTGAATTATATAATAGAAATGTAAAGAAGAGCCTTTCATTTGTAAGTTCTAAAACTTTCGCGTGTCACTATCAAAATATGTTCTCTCTTGACTCTTTATTTTTTTCCATATTAATTTGGAATAGTATTTGTTAACCCTTTATCATTCTCAACAATTATTTTATGCTTTATATTTTCTCTTGATTCTTGTTCTTCAATTTAATTTCCATCTTTTTGTTTTATAATTTTTTATAAAATTTTGAAATATTAGAATTTCAATGAAATTGGGCCCAAAAAAAGAAGAAAATGCCTGAATGTAAGTTTTTCTCTCTTTCAATAAAACGATTAATACAAGTACTTAGTTTTTCTGATTCATGAAATATACATCTTTGTGTTTGGATGTAAAAATTGAAAAATAATCTTATTGGTATTAGTATTCGGTAAAAATAATCTTATTAACATTCTGTTTGTATTCTCAAACAATATATCTTTTTTATCATTTGGTAGGGATTTTATTGAATTTCAATAGCTACGAAATGAAACTTCGTTTTTACCTAATCCTTCTTTTTAAACACTGCCACTTTAACATTTGCTATGCACAGAATAAAATAAATATTTTTTTAATAATATGTTGAATATAGAAATTTTAATGAAGTTCTAAATTTTAATATGTTGAATATATTTTAATTTTAGTTTCTTATATTATTAAATTAATTCATGTGATCATTAACACATTAACTAAATATAAATAAAGATTAATCTAAACGCAAATAAAAAAATAAAAATGTAAGAAGATCCATAAACTCTAAAATATATTTAAACCCACCGTAATTTAATAGTATTTGACGATTAAATATGACTTTATAAAAATAATAAAAAATAAATGTACTTAGATTTTTTATAATATTTACATTAACGTTATTAGATCTTTTTTCTAAGGTTTAAAGAGCTAATAACGTTGTGCTATAATATATAAAATATATATAGTATAGACATAAATATCTCTATTTTTTTTAACAGTTAAATTAACACATTATTTACTTGGTTCTCATGACATAAACTTGGTTATCTTTTAAGGAAAATCTATAGACAACATTTTTAGAAAATCTCAAAAAATATATCTTTTAAAGAAATATTCTAAAAAATCTCTTTTAAGGAAAATATCTTTTAAAATCTTCTATATGATTTGGTAATTTATTTTGATAAATAGTTAATTGAATTTAAAAAAAAATATTTTTTAGTTTAGAATTTTTAAAAAATTGAATTGAAGGTTTGGAGCTTCGCTCGAAACGAAAATCTTCTTTTCCTCAATATATATATGTATATATATATATATATAGGCAGGAAAAAGAAAAAGAATTTTTTTGTAATAATCATACTGCAGTATACATTTTTCCTCCGCTTTGGATGGCGGTAGCCATAGTATTGCATGTACTCAAAGCGAAGGAAAAAAACAAAACAAACAGGCAAATAAACTAAAACCAGACCAATGGTGATTACGATGATGATGATGATGATGATGATGATGATACCCACTTTTGGATGGGTTGACAACCCAAAAGAGGCGGAAAATAATATATCCTTTTTAGACTTGGGTTTTTTTGCTGTCAGTTAAACCGATCGACAAACCATTTTGCTGCGTGAGCAAATTGATGAACTAGTTAATAAGTAGTGAGAGAATTAATAGAAAGGAGGGGAGAGTGGGGTAGAGTAGAGGAGGATGCTTACAGACACTTGCGTTTCTCCATGAAGCTAACAGGCCGAGTTGTGTAAGCAGAAGCAATGAAGTCCAGAGTTTCCCCTACAAAAGGCCAGCCTGAGCTCCCTCTGGGAAGCGCACTCCTCGTCTCTTGTCTATCCTTATCCATCTCCTCCTTCATCTTGATCACCTTATCATAAATATCTCCATCCCCATCCGAGAATTATACCCATTAAAACCCAACATCCCAGTGCCCAGTCCATTCGCACACGCGCACGCTGAGATAGAATTGTAGAGCCCTTGTGGGGCAAGACTTTTAAAACAAAGAAAAAAGGAAATTTTATTCCAGTACTTTGGAGTTTGGAAAAAGGGAGAGAAAAATCTGGAGAGAGTAAACTGCTCTTTTGTCTGGTTGAGAGAATTGAGAAAAATTCGGTGAGAGTAAATTTATCAGTTGTAAACTTATAAATTTATCTGTTTGCATAGCAAATAGAATAAACAGATAAATTTATGCAAAATAGATAAATTTATCTGTTTGCATGTTTATTGCTATATAATGGATAAATTTATTCAAAACAGATAAATTTATTTGTTGCATGTCAGTTGCTATTCTTCTAGATAAATTTATTTACAATAGATAAATTTATCTGTTTTGCACCCAGATAAATTTATTTTCAACAGATAAATTTATCTGTAAGCTATAAGGATTTATTTACGACAGAATTTATCTATAACTAGTCTTCATTGAGAATGCCTAAATGAAAAATCGAGAGGAGTTTAATGTAAATAATTGTAAACCAAAAGGTTTCAAGCTAGACTAAACAAACTAGTGATCAAGCACGTTCTCTTGTGATCAAGCACGTTCTCTCTCTCTCTCTCTCACGAAATCTTTGACAGATCCATTGCCCTCTATTGTCCCACCCGAAAGCACCCATAATAAATGAGAGAAGTCCTCCACATCCAGGGCAGGCAATGCGGCAACCAGATCGGGGTGGGACTGGGTTGGGTTGGGTTGGAGGCGGCGGGCTCGGTGGAGGTGGTGGCGGCGGATCCGGTGGTGGATTTGGTTTTGGAGGGGGAGCCGGTGGTGGGTATGGGGGTGGGACTGGGTTGGGTGGCGGAGCTAGAAGAGATGGTGGGGGTGGGTTCGGAGGTGGCCTTGGAGGTGGATTTCCTTGAGAGTGATTTTGTCCATAAAGTTATTAAAACATTAAATTAGAGGACTTTAGGCTTTAAAACTTTTAAAACAATGGATCTAAGAAGTTAAAGAAAAATTAAGTGGACTAAATGCAGGACAAAAGCTAAGAATTTGACTTATGACTAATTATTCGTAATTTTAGTACCATATATTCAGTTAGTTTTAAATAGTTCCTATCTTTTCTTAATACTGCATTCCATGTCAATTTAGATTTACCCATTCCCTTAGTGTTTCTGTTACCCATGATCTTGTTGTCTTTTTTTTTTTCTACTGTATTAACTGGTATACGTTGTATATGTTCAAACCATTTTAATCTATGTTTTCTCAATCTGTCCTCAATTGATGCCAGCTTTACCATTTTATGAATATTTTCATTCTTAATTTTATCTTTTCTAGTTTTACTACACACCAACCTTAACATTCTTATTTCAACAACATTCGTCTTATTTTTCTTAGCCATCCAACCTTCCGCCCCATATAGAATCGCTGGTTTAATAGTAGTCCTATAAAATTTTTTTTTTAATCTTGTAGATATCACGCAATTGTTTTCATTTTTAATTTTCTCTTTTCTAGTTTTACCATATATTAACCTTAATATTCTTATTTCAACAATATTCATCTTATTTATATGATTTTTCTTAGCAAGCTAATATTCCGTCCCCATATAGAATCGCTGGTTTAATAGCTGTCTTATAAAATTTTTCTTTTAATTTTGTAGGTATCCATTGATCACATTCCAGAAGCACATCTCCACTTGAGCTAACCAACTTTGATTCGATGAGTTCTATCATTTGCAATATCTCCATCTTTGTTAATAATCAAACCTAGATAGTGAAAATATTCACTCGTATGTATCTCTTGGTATTGAATCTTTACTTCTTCACTATTAATACTCTTATTACTGTTAAAAGTCTAAAATTATATTTCATATATTCAGTTTTGTTTTTACTTACTCGAAACCTTTTTGATTCCAAAGTTTCTTTTCATATTTTTAATTTAGCATTAACTCCATTTCTAATCTCATCTACTAAGACAATATCATCAGCGAACAACATACACCATGGAACACCATTCTGAATTGTCTAGTTGGTTCATCCGTAATTAAAGCAAAGAGATAAGGACTTAAAGTCGATCATTGATATAATCTTGCTGTAATCGTGAATTTACTTGTTTTAATTTAATTGTTGCAGTAGCTCTATCATGCATGTTTCTTATCACGTCAATGCACATTTTTGTCATTCTCTTTCTTTCCAACACTCATCATATGATATTTCTAGGCACTTCATCATAAGCCTCTCCAACACTCATCATATGATATTTCTACGCACTTTATCTTTCTAGGCACTTTATCATAGGCCTCTCCAACACTCACCATATGATATTTCTAGGCACTTTATTATAGGCTTTTTTCAAGTGTATTAAAATCATATGAAGATCTCTCTTCTTTTCTCTATACTTCTCTGTTAATCTCTTCAGTTGGTGGATTGCTTCCATAGTTGATCTACCAGGCATAAAAACAATTGATTATGTGGCACAGTTGTTGTGTTAACCTTAGACGATGTTCAATTATTCTTTCCCGTAGCTTCATCGTATGACTCGTCAACTTAATACATCTATAACTGTTACAATTTTGAATATTTCGTTTATTTTTATATATAGGTACTAGAATACTCTTTTTCCACTATTCAGGCATTTTTCTAGTCATTCCGATTTTATTAAATAATTTTGTTAACCAAGACATTTCCATTTCGCCAAGGCATTTCCATACCTACACATGGATATCATCTGGTCCTAAAGCCTTACCTGATTTTATTATCTTCATTGCAATTTTCACTTCAAACTTTCTTATTATGTGATTGTTTATATTCTCTAGTTTTATTCTAGTTATCAGATTACTCTCTTTCGGATGTTTTTACATGTTTTTCGTTTAATAATTTCTCAATATAAGAGAGAAAAAGAATAGATGTCAATGGAGCAAACCTGACCAATCGACCTAACCCTTCACGGTTAAAGTTGTTTCATTTTCAGTTGGTACTAACTAATGGAAATCTTTTTTCATAGGTAATGGCTGTCATGAGCAGTGATGGAAGTGGCACAGGGATGTCAGGTTCACTGACTAAGATCACATTAAATTATTCTCCAGAGGCATCAAAAGCCCCTATTGAAGTATCAGCGAAGTCCTATGCAAGTACAGAAGAAAATATTGATGGAAAAAGGATGAGTGAGCCAGTACAAGAACATGTCACCCAGCAGAAAAAGGCAGCTAAGATTCATGATTTTTGTCTGGGCATTCCATTTGGTGAGTGTGCTTCAGTGTCGGTTAAAAACTTCTGATATTTTGTTACCCCCTAAAATACCTTCCATTGTCTCATGGCCGATGTGAAGGAGACTTATTGGCTAGTAATTATATAATATATACCTTTGTTTATGGAAGTATTTAATCATTTGTTGGCCTTCTTTCAGTATCTTAATCTACCCAGTAAATGTTTAATTTGTTTAAAATGCATACATTCTGAAGTCAATTACAAGCTTTATTACCTATCGGCATCCACCCATGCAAATATTTAGGGCGAAGTGAGTTTGCATTATTGTGGAAGGCCTCGGTCATCCTTCCACTCTTCGTATTTGGTTTATATAGTACAAGTTTTCATTACATTCTAGGTAGTTGATTTTGTGTAAGATGTGCTGTAGGATTTTTGCCAGTTTAACATTTTTAGGGTGTTATTTTACAGTGTTGAGATCATATAGTAAAGCGAACTACTAGATTAAGGAATATAAAGGAGAAAATGAGGACACACATATGAAAAAGTTCGGGTGCGAAGTTCTAGTCATGACTTCTGATGATATGTATAGATATAAATGCACATGCTCGCTTGTGATTCTTTTCTTGATTCTTAGTAGTGAGCCAGCATTTATGTGTGGCTGAAACTCGGTGATGAGTGGCTGTTTAGCCAGGGCATTTTGTTTTTTGATTTTTAATGGCTAAAAGTTGGTAAAATATGGGGTTTCCTTGATTTTCTAATAGTGTATTAAATAGTCGTATTCTGAACATTAAAAGATGAAGATTTATGAGAATTTTTCAGTCTTGAGGTATAAATAGTGTTGAGATTATAAATAGCCCCTGGTGAACAGGTTTTGGGTATTTTAATTTGATATGGTAGTTAGTGTTAGCTTGATATCCATCATGTGCCCATTTTCTAACAGTTTAATCTTATGGGACAATTGGTGATATAATGTGGTATCAGAACCTTCGTTTGAGGAGGTCTTCGGTTCAAGTTTTGTGACACCTATCATCTATGTTGTTGCTTACTCTGTTCTG
>JAULJZ010000004.1:0-18463 GCA_032270985.1 Heliamphora pulchella
AAACAAAAGATGTTGGGCTTATCACAAGCAAAGTATATCGATGATATCCTTGCTCGTTTTAGCATGCAAGATTTCAAAAAAGAATTTCTCCCTTTAAGGCATGGAATTACTCTATCTAAGGATCAGTGTTCTAAAACACCTGATGAGATAGAGAAGATGAAGGCAGTTCCTTATGCTTTAGCAGTAGGAAGTCTCATGTATGCTATGCTTTCCACTAGACTCGACATCTGCTTTCCTGGTGGCATGGTTAGCAGATATTAGTCTAACCCAGGACAGGAGCACTGGACTGAGGTAAAGAATATAATTAAGTTCTTGAAAAGGACTAAGAATTATATATTAGTTTACCAGGTAGATAGTCTAGTACCTTTGGGGTACACAGACTCAGATTTTCAGTCTGACAGGGATTTCCGTAAGTCTACCTCAGGTTATGTGTTTACCTTAGGAGGTGGAGCTATAAGTTAGAGGAGTATCAAGTAGTCCTGCATTGCTAATTCTACCGTGGAGGCTGAGTATGTGGCAGCTTTTGAAGCAGACAAGGAGGCCGTTTGACTCAGAAACTTCCTGATGGATCTAGAGGTGGTACCTTCAGTTCAGCCGGCTATTACACTTTACTATGATAATAGTGGAGCGGTTGCAAACTCAAAGGAGCCAAGGGTCCATAAAAAAGGCAAGCACATTGAGCATAAGTATCACCTGATATGAGAAATTGTACAGAGAGGTGATGTTGCTGTGACCAAGATTGCATCAGGAGACAAACTTGCAGATCCTTTACAAAGAGCTTACCGGCTAAAACTTTTGATCGTCACGTAGAGGGCATGGGAGTCAGATGTATAGTAGTATGGTTTAGAGTATAAGTGAGAGATTGTTAGAGTTGGTATACCAAAAATTATATTTTTAGTATTTAATTTTATTTTAATAAAATTAATTTTTTATTTTATGAGAATCTTTATGAGCAATGTATGTATATGATTTCTTTGTTATGCATGGATATCTAATATTCTGTATAGTATTTAATCTGGTGTGTAGAGTACAGTTTATACACAGAAGACCAGATTTTATGTTCTTGCAGAATATAAGATTTATGTTCACAGTTTAGATGAAAATGGACATACCATCGGTACGACTGTGCCACAGAATTTTAGTAGAACTGTCTTGATTAAGGGGAACAGATAATAGCGTCGTCTATTGTTCTAACTCTCTGTACCAGTACACTTTGTGTGTATTGAACGGGATATTTTGGGTAATTAATTTTGTACTGACTATATAAATTAATTCACACCCCAAAATTATTATGAATAGTACTTATCCTCTTAATCTTGAAATAATTATTGATTTGCATATATTTAATATTCGTTATTTTGATTCATTAGAGGGTGCGATCATATATGGATTTATATTCCCGGTGAGTTAGATAGAAGTATTATTTATATAAAAAATATTAATTATTGACGGAATCCACGTCCCGATAGATCGGGATTGACGATACCCCCTTAAGAATGCTTATAAGTTTTGATCGGGCCAAACCCTACAGGTGGATTTAATTATTCGGCGATCAAATAAGTTAAGCGGAAGGATTTAAGGAATATCAAGATGCTGATTAAATTAAATTGTTAGTAATTAAATTTAATTGGCGGGTATGAAGAATCTAAACGTGGGGAAAAATGGTAAGTATTTAATAATAGGAGCTCATTGCAAGAAGGTCTTGAGATTATGCGTCAGAGTGCAATTATAACTTTTTAGTAGTGTGAACTATAATTCAGTGTTTTATAGAAATTACAGAAACCGCTGCATGTCTTTTCATAATTGAAAAAACCTCTATGTTCTACTGGAAGTCTAACTCATAATTACTCCCCAAGTCCCTGTTGTAGCCCTATATATACACGGGTAGATTGAACCAGTTTCAAAGGATACATATCATTATTGAGATATTATTTTTTTCTTTCAGAGACTTAAATATATCGAGGTTCTGCCGATACGAGTTTTCGGAGGATCGTAACCCTTACTACATTCGAGAATCGCGTAAGGGAATACAGTAGAAGATCTGACTGAAGTTTCAACTCAGAATCAAGTCGTAATTGAATATTAGATCTACAAGAGGTATTTTTCTAAATTAATTTTAGTTGCACGGGTTTTATTTTGATCGTTCTTCGTCAAAAGTTTTTTCTAGAGCCAATTTCGACGTTTGCCCGTCTAGTTAATTTTTCATCGAAAATCGTTTTACAAAAATAATGATCTTGGCAGTATTGCCTCCAACAAACTGGTATTGGGGCCGTTTTGTATTTTGTTTACGGTTATCAGGGCCGGGTAGATTTAGAACTGTTGCTAACTTTGTTTTGCAGGTGTTCTAATCCCGATTTTATGATCATCATTTATTTTCATATTTGATTGAATGCGTAGATGATAATTTAATTATTATTTTTTTAACCACGAGGGTTGATCGTGGTAGATTTAATGTGAGACTTCGGGACATAGGATTGATGTAATAGGTAGTTTTATATTTTTAAATATCTGTTTAGATTATTTAAGAATATGTTGAATATGTCTAAGAACACGAAAAACGGAGGCGGCACCGACGGTGATTCGGGTTTTAGCAGGCCATAGATCGCGGTAAGTTTTTAATAGTTTTAAACGATTTTTTCAGTGAGTTTTTCTGTAGTATTTATGTATAAAAAATAGTATAAAAACAAGTCAAAAATAGGGAAAAAAAATTACCAAAACAGCTCAGTTTCGACGGCTTTACCGCCGGCGGTTCAACGAAGATTTTTATGATTTTTCAGGTCATTTTTGAGACTATTTTTTGAACAGCTCAATTTCAGAGGATACATATCATTATTGAGATATTATTTTTGTCTTTCAAAGACTTAAATATATTGGGGTTCTGCCAGTACGAGTTCTCGAAAGATCGTAACCCACACTACGTTCGAGGATCGCGTAAGGGAATACAGTAGAATATCTGACTGGAGTTTCAACTCAAAATCAAGTCGTAGTTGAAGATTAGATCTACAAGAGGTATTTTTCTAAATTAATTTTGGTTGCACGGATTTTATTTTGATCGTTCTTCGTCAAAAGTTTTATCTGGAGCCTATTTCGGCGTTTGCCCGTCCAGTTAATTTTTTTACCAAAAATCGTTTTACAAAAATAATGATCTTGGCAGTATTGTCTCCAATATCGAGGGCTCGGTGCTCGGTTTTCAACGATTCAACAGTGAATTTTTGCTTTTGGCGTCGTGGTCTACGCGTTCATCCGGACAAAATTCTATTCTGACGAGGCTCAGTTTTGCACGTAGTTCGAGACATCAAGTTTTTAACTCACCGAGGTAGGATTCTAGACCCTACTACTGTATAAGGGTGCTACGTGTAATCGTGTGTGTTTTTAACGGTTAGATTACTGTAGATGTCAGTTTGTTTCAAGTTGGATTTTGGGGTTTAAAACTCGTTTTTCGGTATTTTCGGTGGATAGAATCGGGTGTCGGGTGTTTCTTTTGAGGTCTTGGTATTAGGCCTGGGGGTGTGTATGTCCGAGGGTGTTGGATGGGTGTTTGGAGGCGTTGATTCGATGTTTAGAGGGCTGAACCCGTAGCTCGAAAACCTGTTCCTCCTCAATTCAGTCGACTGGACTGTGAGGTTCGATCGACTGGATCATGGTTCTTGGGTTCGGTTGACTGGACCGTGGGGTCAGTCGACTGGACAGTGTGTTTGGGCATTTTGGGCCTTTCAGTGTGTTGTTCAGTCGACTGGGGGTTGGGGTCCAGTCGACTGAACTTGTGCAGTGTTGTGTTTGTAGTTTTGGTTGATTTTTTGGTTTTCAATTGGTTTCTTATGATATTCAGTTGGTTGATTATGGGGTTAGTCAATTGAAATACTATTGAATGCCTTTTGGGGTTCGGTTGGTTATGCAGTGGGTACAGGTATCGTGTTGTGATCCCGGGTGTTGTGTAGGTGTCGTCCTCAAAGGTGGTATGCATGGTTAGATGCGAGTTGTTGGGGCACGGTTATGTGCGTGGTGCTTGCGTATTGTTGGTAGTGGGGCGTGTTAGGGCCCGTGGCACCTTTGGAGGAAATGTGGTGTTAGTGACCTCATGGTTTGAGTGATTTAGTGTAGCCTTCCAATTAAGCTTGGTTGTGTGGGTTGCCAGTTGTTCCTGTGAGTGGATGTCGGATTTTGTGGTGGGTGATGTCACGGTTTGTGGTTATATGGCTATGTGCGCTCATAGTTGGCTTTATGCATTTATAACTGTGGTTTATTATGCATGGATTATATGAGCGAATTACATGTTTTGGAATCGTTATGTGTACCGTGATTGCATGCTCTAAAACTCAAAAGTTTTATAGGCATGGTTATGTGGAATATGAGGAATGGATGCATGTGATGCATGTTGCATGAGTTGCAAATGTTGTGTGAGTCGCGTGTGTAGCATGTGGCATGGTTCGTGAAACGTAGTGATAGTACGTGGCTTTATGCATTTAAACCCTGGTTTAGTATGCATGTTTTGATGCAGTTTTATCCCGTTGTTTAGGCATGTGTAGGGATGCCTGTTGATACGTAGATTTGTATCTATTTTGCGTATGTGGGTCGAATATTGGTCTCTCAGTGAAAGTTCGTAAAGATATGCGTATGAGGGGCGGATAATGGTCCCACGGTGAAAGTTCGTAAAGATATCTGTTGGCTCTGGGCAACAAGGCATTAATTAGGGCTACGGTCCTTCAGTGAAAGTCCGTAAAGATATATTGGGTTGGGCTGCGGTCCTTCAGTTAAAATCTGTAAAGGTGCACTCGGTAGGGCTGAGGTCCTTCGGTTAGAGTCCGTAAAGGTGTGTTCGATAGGGCTACGGTCCCTTGGCGAAAGTCCGTAAAGGTATATGTGATGAGGGCGGATGATGGTCCTACGATGAAAGTTCATGAAGATGTGTGTTGCACGGGTTGCGTGCGTTGTGTGTGTTGCACGGGTGTGTGTGTTGTGTGTGTTGCACGAGGTATGTACGTTGCATAGACGAGGGCTGTGGTCCTTCAGTGGAAGTTCGAGAAGTTATATGGATAGTATGAACTGCATTGTGGGACGGATAGACCAATTTTCAAATTATTTTTAAGAGTCGTATGAATCGCGATCTAAAAATCATTTTTCAACTATTTTCAAGACTCCTGTGGGTGAGTCAAAAGTTGGTTTGTATCCTCGCTTTTTCATTTGCATGTGAAAACTCATTTTTAAGACTTGAAAGAGAGTCTAAAAATTGCACCTCATTTTCCTAGCATGTTTAGCTTATACTGCATGCCTGTTTAGTTTCTGCTGAGTTTTGGCTCACGGTGTGGGATTTGATATTTTTTTCTTCAAGTACCAGTCACGCTGATTGATCTGGAGGTGCTGGAGAGGTGGATGAGCTGTAGTATTTTTTTTTGTTCTTTCTATTACATGTATGTTGTAACATATTTTTTTGGTATTAGAACTGTGTAATGTATGCCGTTTGGAGATTATATATACAATGCATGTATGTTTTATATTGAAAGTGTATTCTCGGGTTGGTTGTTTGTGGTATTTCACGTGACCCGGAGTTTGGGGCGCGACAATATTAATAAAAATATTATATATTTTGTAATTGACATTTGTGACCCCTTTAGAACTGAGAAGTGAAAATTGTAATGTAACCTAATTCACACCACATGAGAGACTTAGAGTTATGAGAAAGTTTGTGAGAGCATTAAGAGGTGTCGATGACGACAAGGCACCGACGAGGCGATTATGCTTTGTTTAATGTGAGAGCATTAAGAGCTACTTTTATTTTAATTTATGGCCATTCAAAGTGTTTTAGTATATTAATAACTCCTAAGTGATTATGCTTTGTTTAAAAGTATTTTAGTTGAGTTATAAATCTTGTTAGGATAAGTTTTGTGTTAAATAGAATTGTGAGTCCGTAATAATTTGAGTTTATCCAAAACTGACCCTAAGAGCAATCCTAATCAAAGTCTGAGATCAAGGTACAACCGCATAAAAAGGTCATAAGTTAGATACTGTGAGACCCTAACCCTTTTTAATTTTTGCAACGTTTCGACGTGTTGTTTATTGTTTTACAATAACATGTTTATGTGTGTTTTATACATGTTCGAGCTTATAAATGCATGTTGGGTTGAAAACCAGGACCGTTGGGTATTGTGGTGTGAGGGTTTTTTTAAAAAAAAAAGAAAATATTTTTGTGGCCTATAAATATCTAGCCTTAGATATTTTGGTGGAGATATTTTCCAAAGTTTAGAGGCTAAGTTTTCTTTTTAAAACAAAAACCTCTGCCTTCTCTCTAGATTTTCTTGGGGCCTGGGCTTTGTTTTTGGCGATCGAGTAATGGATACTTGCTATCGGTATCAAGGGCAACGCGTTCATCCGGACATAATTTTGTTTCGACGAAGTTTGTTTTTTACGGAGTTCGAGGCGTCGAGTTTTTAACTTAACGAGATAGGATCCTAGACTATTTTGTCTTTAAAGGGTGTTACGTGCAATTATATGTGTTTTTACCGTTTAAAAATGCATGAAAAGTTGGATTATTTTTGAAAAGTTGGATTTTGGGTTCAAAATCACTTTTGGGTTGATTTTAGTCGGAGGAAAAAGGGGTTTGAGGCTTTTATTTCAGTGTATCTTTGTTGTTTCAGGCTTGTGTATGTCCGTGGGTTGTTAAAGGGGTGTTTGGATGGTTTAATTTGAGGTTGAGAAGTTCTTTCGTAGCTTGGGTTGCTTTTTCACCGTCGCCTGTAGCTTGTTCTGAAATTTTTTAAAAAAAATTTGGGTCTTTGTGTCGACACATTTCTACTTCAGTGGTGTTGAGCACGCTGTGGCTGTTTACGTTGAACTCTCGGTTGTTTTGTGTTGACAGCAATTTCTGTTTGTGTCGACACCTTTTGCTGTTGGTGTCGACACATTTTAGGTTTGTGTCGACACATTTTCCCTTATGTTGGAGTTGTGCATTATGTTGTTGTTTGTGTCGACACCTTTCTGTTTGTGTCGACACCTCCGCTAATTGTGTTGAAACCTTTTCTGTTTGTGTCTCCGCTAATTGTGTTGACACCTTTTCTGTTTGTGTCGACGCCTCCGCTAATTGTGTTGACACCTTTTTTGTTTGTATCGACACCTTCACTGGTTGTAGAATCTTTTTCTTTTGGTCTTATCTTTCTCATCTGGGCTCAGAATTGGATCATTTTTATATTCAAATTGAAGCCCCAGAAGTCTTCTTTTCAACGGTACCTCTCTCACAATAAAAGTCTTTTTGTCGAAAAAGTTCTGATCAAAAGAGTGAGGGCATGTCAAAATCTCTTAACCATTTTCACCCGTTTTTGGTCGAATGTTTGAGAAAAGCTTATTTTTCATTCTTAATAGAACTTTTTATCAAATTTCTTGTTCTTTAGGAGTTTGTTGGTGGATGATGTGGTGGTTGGCCTTTGGGTCTTTTATACATGTTTAATGTAAAACTGTTTGAAAATACTTTATATATCATGTTGTATGTTTAAACCACATTGGTGATAAAAAGCATGTTTTGAGCTTTTTTCTTGGTTTATTACATGATATGAATTGTGGATATCTTTGATTTTCAAAAGGTGGTTTTGAAAACGATGATGTGTGAAACCCTTGTAAATGTGTTTTGGAGATTTGGAGCTAACCTTTGGGGTTGAGTCTCAGCTCTTTAAATGTTTTGATGGAAAGTGTTTTAAATGCTTGCTGATCTCCATGTTTATGGATGGGATCCTTTATAGACGTGTTGTATATCTATTTGTGGGTTTTCGTAGTTCAGCTACGTTGTGTTTTTTTTAAAAAATGTTATCCATAGATGTACCGTGACAGTAGATATGTTGAGTTGGGCTTACATTGCTCCTTGGTGAAACTCCAAAAACATGCGCAGAGTGGGTTCGCTACGATCCCTTGGGTTAATCACCGTAAACGTGATATTGGTTAGGTTACGTCCATCGGGTGTGAAAATTCATAAAGAAGCTTATTGTCCCGTGAGTGGTGTTGTTGTCGTAGCTCCGTATAGAACTTGTCATTACCTAGCGAGTCTTGAATGGCTAGGGTCTAGGGTAATGGACAGAAGTCTATAGTTGTTGCCTCTGTCCATGTGGGTGTGGCAGTGTCAGTACATAAGATTTTATTTTTATCTTATCTACTCGGTTGAATATCCGAGTGGAGCATACTGTTTTACTATTTTCCTTAACTGTGACATGATATCTGTTAGGATGATATGCATAGTTTCAAGGATGAAAAGCTTGTGGTTTTGTGATGGAAAACCTTTTGGGTGCTGTGGTCGAGTTAGCTCCCACTATATGATCGCATGACCTGTTTTACAGCTTTGATATAGTCTGTTTCTATTGAGCTTTGGCTCACGGTGTAGGATTTTGCTGTAAAACTATTTTCAGGTGAACATGTAGAGTTGACCTAGATGCGTGAGATGATGGAGGACTCGTAGTAGTTTTCTATTTTGACGTGTACTTTTACATGTGATGCCTGTTTCAGAAGGCTAGTTTTGAATTCCTTGAGGCGATATAATTATTTATGTATAAACTCCATGCTTATTGTTTGTGAGAGCTAAACTATGGGGATCTTTTATCTAAATGTTGTATATTTTTGAGTTGATGGTTTTTCAACTGCAAATCTTATTTTCATAAACGGTTTTTGGTGGGCTTTTGTGTGACCCTGGTGTTTGGGGTGTGACAGATACGAAAAAAGCTTTTGATACTTCATCATTCAGAGAAGCACTCCGATTTGAATTTCTTAGAAAATCAATTGGAATTTATGTGTTAAATTAATGCTTGTTTTTTTTAAATGTTTTTCTATAATTCCATTGACATTCAAATCTAAAGAACTCGATTAAGTCAATATAAATCAATTTTTTATGGATCAAATCAAAATATTGACTTAATGATTTTTGTTTGGAAGAAGTTGGAAAATAATTTTTTTGTGATCTTACGAGATAGTTTTCAAATAAAGGCTATCCGCATGTGAGATTAAATATTCAGGTAACACTGTCTTCAACTTTATTGAGAAATATCCTTTTGATTGGACGTTATAGTGGAATCCCATTGTTAATATTGATGTCTACAACCATCCCCATCTGATTATCTATCTACTGCTCCTCTCTCATTAAGAACTTATTTGTGCTATAATGTACTTACAAAAATGGCTAACTATACGAACCTTGCTTTCTAATTCGTTTTAGTGTGAAAGCCGCCACTTGTGCTGCTGTAAAAACATGTTTAAGGAAATGGCTATCTATGCGAACCTTGTATTTTCGTTCGTATTAGTGTATCTGCCGCTAAATAAAGTGTAAATTTTTTTTCTAACAATATAGTTCTTTAGAGGGGAAGTTTTCGTACTTCTTCAACAGATATACATTGGAAATTTACTAGGTTTGAATTCAAATTGTGACGATTCTAAAAAAGTTTTAAGTGCGTCTAACGAATATTGATCATACATAAGGCTTGCTTTTGATTTTGTTGAGAAGTCTTATAATACATCACAAATAAGTTGTTGAAAACTTCGTATTGGCAATTATCTTCAGTTCATATTTAATTTATTTTCATAAAATTTTGTGTTTAACTTGATGTAATTGAGTTTTTTTTTATCTATATCTAATGGAATTGTTTTTTTTTTTTAACTTTTGTTTGATCTCTTTAACATTTTTTAACGACTACATGTTTTAATTGATACCTTTGAACATCTCAGAGTTGCTTCGTATTGTTTGTCACTGCCAGGCCACTGCTCGAGTGGCCTCTTCATGCGCTCAAGTGGTCCTCTTTCAAATATGTCACTGAATGTTCATTGCTTGAGCGGCCATTGTCGTGCCCGAGCGGGCCTTTGTTGGCCTGGGTTTGGGACAGTATCCTGTCGTGGCGGAGGTCTGGGTTTGGGCTGAGTTACAGTCGATTTGTGGCGCTTGGCGCTGTAAACTTTAAGGAAATAAAGTTGCGTCTTCACCACTACCTGCGGATTTTGGTGAGATGGTAAGCGCTTGATCCAACAATTGGCCAAAGAACACACAGGAAGAACACACATGGCCAAAGAAGTTCGATGATTCGGAACACACAGGAAGATCGACTGAAGTCGAGAAGTTCGATGATCCGGATTTCGGGTATTGGAGGATGTAGATAGAAAACTATCTATACAGGAAGAAGGTACACTTGCCGCTCTTGGGTTCCAAATCGGAGGGCATGAAGGAAGAGGAATGGGCCTTGTTTGACAGACAAGTTCTGGGAGTCATCAAATTGATGTTGTCTCGGTTAGTGGCGCATAACGTAATTAAGGAGAAGACTACAGAAACAATGATGGTGACATTGTCAAGCATGTACGAGAAGCCGTCTGCAAACAATAAGGTACACCTCATGAAAAAGTTATTTAATCTTAAGATGGCTGAAGGTACACATATTGGACAACATCTGAATGACTTCAATACCATAACAAATCAACTGTCTTAAGTTAAGATTAACTTTGATGATGTGATAAGAGCTTTGATTCTGTTGGCCTCATTGCCAAATAGTTGGGAGGCAATGAGAACGACATGGACTAACTCTACCAAGAAGAACAAACTGATGTATGATGATGTCAGGGATTTGATATTGAGCAAGGAAGTGCACAACAGGGATTCAGGTGAGTTATTCAGTTCTAGGTCTAATGTTGGTATGACATTGAATGTTGAAGCACAAGATAGAGGTAATGAAAAAAATCAGAACAGAGGCAGATCTAAATCCAGAAGGGGCAGAAGAAAGTTCAGGTCGGGACGACAGCCTGAATGTTGGGGTTATAGCAAGACAGGCCACATAAAGAAGAGTTGTAGGTAGCAAAAGAAGAAGGCTGACGACGAGTCAGCCAATGTCGTGATAGAGAATGTGCAGGTGCATTGCTTCTATTAGTTAACAATCTAATTGACCTATGGGTGTTGGATTCAGGGGCTTCATTTCACACTACAACGCACCGGGAGAATATTGAGAATTACATGGCCGGTGATTTTGGCAAAGAATACTTGGCAAACGGGGAGGCATTGAATATTGTGGGTATTGGCAATATCAGAATTAGAGTGCCACAGTGTGGAAGATTCAAAAGGTACGACATGTGCCAAGATTAAAGAGAAATTTGATATTCGTCGGGCAGTTAGATGTTAAAGGTCATACAGTAACCTTTGTTAGCGGCACATGGAAGGTTACGAAAGGAGCCATGGTAGTGGCTCGGGAAATAAAAATTGGCACCTTGTGTATGACCTCAAGTACAAGGGACACAGTAGCACTGGAAAACAGCGAGTCAAACACGAGCTTATGGCATCAGAGGCTGGGGCATATGAGTGAGAAAAGGATGAAGATTCTAGAATCAAAAGGCAAGCTACCGCGTTTGAAGTTTGTGGAATTTGATTTATGTGAGGGCCGTATTTTTTAGAAGCAGAGAAAGGTCAGCTTTTTAAAAGGTGATAGGACACCTAAACCAGAGAGGTTAGAGTTGGTACACACGGATCTATGGGGACCTTCCTTAGTTGCGTCTCTTGGAGGCTCACGGTATTACGTTACATTTTTTGACGACCCCAACAGAAAGGTATGGGTTTACTTTTTGAAGAACAAGTCTGATGTGTTTGAAGTGTTCAAGAAGTAGAAAGCTTTGGTTGAGACTGAAATCAATTTGAAGTTAAAGTGTCTGAGATCAGATAACGGTGACGAGTATACAGACGAAAGATTCAAGGAGTTCTGCGCATCTAGTGGAATTAGATGGGAGAAGACTATTCCTGGAACATCACCGTAGAATGGCGTGGTTGAGTGGATGAACAGGACCTTGAATGAGAGGGCTAGAAGGATGAGAATGCACTCTGGATTGCCTGAGTGTTTCTGGATTGATGCACTGAACACAATAGCCTATCTTTTGAATTGGAGACCATTAGTACCTTTGGTTTTTAGAATTTCAGAGGAGGTATGAAGCGAAAAGGAGGTAAACTTATCGTTTCTAAAAGTTTTTGATTGTACTTTTTATATTCACATAGATGTTGATGCTAGGAGTAAGTTGCAATCAAAATCTAAAATGTGTTATTTTATTGGCTATGGTGATGATGACTTTGGCTACCGATTTTATGATGGCAAAAATTGAAAGATCATCATAAATAGGATTGTGGTATTCAATGAATAGGCGCTGTACAAGGACAGGTCAAAAGCATAAACTAATAGTGTAATTCCAGAGACAAAGAAATTCGAGTTTATTGACTTGGATGACATTTTTGAGGAAATCGAACAGAATAGTTATGAGGAAGACAAAGAGAATGTGAATCAACAGGTGGAGCACAATACGTCAGTGACAGCAGTTAGGAGGTCTTCTAGGAGCATTAGACCGCCACAGTAGTTTTCACAGTCCTTATTCTATATTCTGCTCACTAACAGTAGTGAGCCAGAGAGTTATGCAAAAGCCTTGCAGATCGAGAATTCAATTAAGTGGGAGTCAGCAATGAAAGATGAGATGGATTCCTTGCTGACAAACCAGACATGGGAGTTGTCTAGACTGCCAGCTGAAAAGAAGGCTCTGCACAACAAATGAGTCTACAAAATGAAGAAGGAAAATGACGATAGCAGGCACTACAAGGCAATATTGGTTGTTAAGGGATCTCAGTAGAAAAAAGGAGTTAACTTCACTAAAATTTTCTCTCCGGTTGTGAAGTTGACAACAATTAGAATAGTGTTGGAAATTATAGCTGCAGAGAATTTATTTCTGGAGTAGTTGGATGAAGACGAGGCTGAGGTTTAGGCCAAGGGGATGTGTCAATCACTGACGCTGGGGATGCTAATTCTCCCCAAGGACCTGTAGATAGGGTAGACTTGCTGCGTGAGATGGTAGGTTCCATCCGTCAGCTAGCCGAGGCTACTAGAGGGAGCGAGAGAGTGCCTGAGCCGAGGGTGATTGTCACTATGCATGAGTTGTGACGTCTTGACCCTCCTACCTTTGTCAGGGATCCCGATCCCAAGGTGGCCACAGAATGATTGGAGTTTGTGACCAGGATTCTGGATACACTATAGATAGTCGAGGATGACCTGAGGGTTGCATTTGCTGCTTTTCAGTTGAGGGGTGGCACCCATGAGTGGTGAAAATTTTCCAAAACTACCGTGGAAGGTACTTGGGCAGCGTTTACCAAAGTATTTCTGGATAAATACTTTCCTGAATCCTCTAGGGATCTTTATCGAAAGGAATTCTTTTTCCTTACCCAAGGGGTAATGACTGTGGTTCAGTATGAGCCAGAGTTCACCAACTTGTCCTGTTTTGCATAGAAAATTGTAGCTACAGACGAGTTGCATATAAGGAGGTTTGAAAGGGGTTTGAGACCCGCAATCAGAGATCAAGTGGCGGTATTGAGGATGCACTTCTTCACATAATTGGTGGAATCAGCCATTACTGTAGAAAATACTCTGAATGAGACACGCGGAGCTAGAGAGGGTAGATCCCAGCAAGACGGAGGAGGTGCGCAGTTTTTGAGGCGTAAGAACAAGGGTCAGAGGTTGTCTGGTCCGAGTTCTCATCCTGCGGGATCATATCAGTAGCATTTTTCTGCACCAGCACCCTTGGCAGCTTCATTTGGGAGGTCAGAACAAAGGGACTCACTTGTTACCGGTGCAGGCATTTAGGGCATCGTGCATCAGATTGCCCGGAAAAGAGGCAATCTCAGAGTGTTGTACCTGTTCAGTCATAAGGGATAAAGCCACCAGTCTGTTTTAGATGTGGCCAGTTGGGGTATTTTCGCAAGAACTGCCCTCAATGAGGGAGTGCATAGAGCATGGCAGGTGCACTAGTTGTTCCTCCTGCACAGGAATGACAGACTTAGCAGCAACCTATGGCTCAAACTTCTAGGGTTACAGATGGAGGTGCCTCAGCTCATTCAGTGCCACAGTCCACATCACAGGGCTATGGTGGACTGACTAGGGGAACGCAGGACCGATTGTACGCCCTTACATATCCTAGTTCTTCCAAGGCACCAGTCGTGCTTGATGCTGTAGCCACTACTTTGGTGATCAGAGGTATTCTCTTAGTGTACAGATCATGGGCCAGTGCACTTGTCGATACGGGAGCATCACATTCCTTTATTTCATCTGTTTTGGCATCTTCTTTGGGGTTAGAGATGGATTTGTTGGGTAGTACGCTGTGTGTAGAGACCCCAGCCGGTGGGAATGTGGTATTGGGACAAGTTTATAGATCTTGTGAGTTAGAGGTCGTCGGTCGCTGTTTAGAGTTTGATCTCATCATTCTCGACGTAACCACGTTTGATATCATCCTAGGGATGGATTAGCTGACCACCTATCGTGCCTTTATCGATTGTGATCGATGGAGGGTATCGATTTGTACGCCCAAGGGTGATTGCTTTTGTTTCGTAGTTGATCGGGATAATGGTTTAGTGCCCATGCCCGGTGTTATGCGAAATTGAGGAAGCCTGAGCTTTCTTTTTTCTGCGCTCATGTTGGATGAGGCAGTTGGGGTTCGAGGAGAGCTTCCCCCTATGGTTTGTGACTATCTAGATGTCTTTCCTGATGATCTATTTGAGCTGCCACCTGTAGACACCCCAATTTGACCCCGCCTAATCTTAAGTTGATCCGAGTTTTTCTAATGATGAGATCAAGTGGAATGATGCTTCAGAATGATCCTCGAAAAATGATTCAAGCTCAGTACCCAAGCCAAATGATCAAATCTCTCAAAATCTTGAATCGCTTACTTCAAAACTCTTTAGTTGCCAACTTTGAACTTGGGATCGCCAACTTTGATTCCTGTGACTGTTACAAGAACTTCTTAGAAACCATAGCCAAAGTAGCGATCGCCAGCTTTGAACCTTGGGGTCGCTAACTTCATTGTGGCGACCGCCATATAAAACCCTTGAAAGCTTTGATTTTGTGGCAACCGCCAACTACATACCTAGCGACCGCTAACTTAAAAAGGCCTGACGTGCTCCAAAACGTGCCAGCACCTCATTGGTTGATGAACTCTATAAATACCGTACCTCTAGTACAATTTAGAGAGCAGAATTCTGATATCAGAGTTTTGACTAGTCGAAAGGTAACAGATTTGAGAACCGATACTACGCCGAAGTATTATCACCAATGCCGATGCCCTATTAGATTCTCGATTCACCCTTACACTTGGATTGGAGCATTGCCCGTGGATTGGACTACTGATCATATTTCCCAACTCGAGCATACCCCAGATAGTAGCGATTTAGGTATTCTGTTTGGATTCCTGGCCTTTCTTTCTTCACTTTCTCCCTTTTGAAATGACGGGGTTAATTTTAATATTTTATTTTGAGCCATTACATAATTGATTCAATTACATTGTTTTATTTGGTTAGATTGTGGGTATTTAGTTTGGATAAGCGTATTTAGTTTAGTTAAGTTTAGTTAAATTAACTAAATTCATAAATCAAAGCAAATCTTAGTTTACCTTGTCACATTGCACACCTGCACTTAGAATACTGTTATTTTTCAATTTATTAAAATAGTGCCAATATATTTTGCAATTGCGGTTTATGATATTGTAATTGTTACATTTGGTGCGTTAACTTTCATACGATCGTAATCACTAATATTCTGCATGTATCTTAAATTTTTTAGTTAAATAGAAATTATTACATTCTTATGTTGTAATTGTTACTTTCATAGGTTTAATTTAATTTCTTTTCTTTTATATTTGGTTGATCATTAATATGAAATTCGTAGCAAATCTTTGATATTTAGCTTAATTTCATTTAAATAGTATTTCTTACATTTTGTCCTATTTTGATGAAATTGGTAGTAGATCTTTTATAGTTTAATTTCTTTTTAGTACCATCTTTTATTGCTCACTATATTGATAATTAGCATGAAATCCACATTTAGTTAGAGTTTAATAATTCTGGAGCATGTTTTCGTTTATTTTTTTTAAAATCATGTTAGTGTAATTTTTATGTTATTTGATAATATTACATGTGGTTTGCTTCATGTATCCTTTAGTTAAAAATTGAATATTGCAGGACTTAGAATTTTCTTTTGCTACTTGTTTTATTTGGCATTTCATTTCCATATGTTATGTATTTTTCTTTTTTAATTTTGGATGTTCTCTCTTTACCTCTATTTTCTATACTTGTATGCACTTGAGAAATCTAATTGAGAACCAATGATGATTACTAGAGGCCAACCTCATGATTGGGCGAACGGAGTACCTAACACCTTTTCCAGTTTGTATCTTAAGCCCCAAATCCTTGTTTTCTTTGGTTATCATTTTATAGATCAGTTGCTCATTTTATTTTTCTTAGTTTTTCTCAAAAACAAAGTGACGACTTCATTGTTTTCACAAAAAGGGTTTTCAAAATTTAGTTTTCAAGGTGTTAAAGTATTTTCTAAATAATTCTTGAATTTTCTTATTTTTTAAATTAAATCCTAAATCTCGGCGCCACACCACCAAGTCGTGAGGTAGAGTTTTCTATCGATCTCGTTCCGGGAGCTGCTCCTATTTCGATGCCATCTTATCATTTTGCACTAGCTAAGTTGTGAGAACTCAAGGTACAACTTTAGGAGTTGCTTGATAAGGGGTTTGTACGTCTGAGTACGTCATTGTAGGGAACTTCAGCCTTGTTTGTTAAGAAGAAGGAATGATCCTTGAGGTTATATATTGACTATCGAAAGTTGAATCAGGTAATGGTGAAAAACAAGTATCCTATGCCGATGATTGATGACTTGTTTGATCAAGTAAAGGGTTCGAGTTACTTTTCGAAGAATGATTTGAGGTTAGGATATCATTAGTTGAGGATCAAGGATGAGGACATAGCAAAGACCACCTTTCGGACTCATTATGGTCACTATGAGTTTTTGGTTATACCGTTCGGTTTGACGAATGCTCCTGCGACATTCATGGACTTGATGAACTATATATTTCATCTGCATCTTGACAGTTTTGTGGTTGTGTTTGTGGATGACATTCTTACCTACTCACCTTCGAGAGAGATGCATGAAGAACACCTACGTATTGCTCTACAGCTTTTGAGAGAGCATCGTCTGTATGCAAAGTTTGAGAGGTGTGAATTCTGGATGCCTGAGGTGAGGTTTCTTGGACATGTGATATCAAGGGATGGAGTATATATGGATTCTTCGAAGACTGACGCAGTGATTGATTGGGAACGATCGAAAAATGTATTTGAGATCTGCAGCTTTTTGGGTTTGGCAGGCTACTATCGGCGATTCATGAAAGATTTTTCTAGACTTGCCGTGTTGATGACTCGCCTTCTGCGAAAAGGAGTCAAGTTCGTTTGTTGTGAGGCTTGTGAGTTGGTATTTCAGGAATTGAAGAAAAGGTTCATGAGTACACCAGTGTTAGTTATTTTAGATTGAGGTTTGGGTTACATAGTGTATTGTGATGCGTCGCATGATGGTTTGGCTTGTGTCTTGATGAAGGAGGGTAAGGTTATAGCTTATGGATCTCGACAGTTGAGGACTCATGAGCAAAATTATCCAACACATGATTTGGAGTTAGTAGCCATGGTTTTTGCCTCGAAGGCATGGTGGCACTATCTTTATGGTGAGCATTTTGAGGTTTTCTCAAATCACAAGAGCTTGAAGTACTTATTTTCACAGAATGACCTAAATCTACGCCATCGACGGTGGATGGAGTTCCTGGAGGACAATAATTTCGATCTTCAGTATCATCTTGGGAAGGCCAATATTGTGGCCGATGCTCTTAGCAGGAGACCCCATGGCGTACTAGCTTCTGTTGCTATGCGAGAGTGGGACATACTTGGGGAGATTAACGAGTTTGATTTATGACTCAGAGAGACGACGGAGGGTGAGACATTGTTCTCAATGGATTCACAACCTACTTTGGTTGCTCGTGTTTTAGAGGCTCAACAAACGGATTAGGAAGCTCAGATGCTAAGGGATCGTGTGGTCAGCGGGAAGGGCACCAAGGGAAGAGTTGTGAGTCCGAATTAGAGTTTGAGATTTGCAGGGAGAGTGTTCGTACCAGAGTCGTACCGTGATGACGTGTTACGAGACTTCCACCATTCTCGTTTTGCAGTGCACCCGGGAGGCACCAAGATGTATCATGATCTGCGTCGTCAGTTCTGGTGGAAGAAAATGAAGAGGGATGTGGTTCAGTTTGTTTCTCAGTGCCTTACTTGTCATCAAATGAATGCAGAACATCATAGGCCAGCAGGGTTGTTACAGTTGTTACCATTATTGGAATGAAAGTGGAAAAACATCACTATAGATTTTGTGTTTGGACTTCCTAAATCACCTAAGGGGTACGATGCTATTGGGGTTGTAGTTGATAGGCTGACAAAGTCTGCACACTTCCTTCCCATTCACATGAAGGATTCTATGGACAAACTGAGTAGGCCGTATGCTAGTGAGATTGTTCGGTCATGTTGGGATGCGAAAAAAATTTTTAGAATTGGCGCCGTGACCGTAAAAAATGGCGCGTGCGTTTTTCATGAAAAACAAGAACGGTATTAATCTAAATACTGTTATAC
>JAULJZ010000004.1:41930-59895 GCA_032270985.1 Heliamphora pulchella
CCCCCCCCCCCCCCCCCCCCCCCCCCCCCCCCCCCCCCCCCCGCCTCTTCTCCTTTAATGTCATGTTAGTATTCGTATATGATTATTATATAAATAACATGTATAAAGCATTTTCCTCTTAACTTATTTTAAAATGAATTTATTTCTTATATTTTTAAGTAATGCTAGTTCTTAGTTTCTATATATTTATTTTATGTTGGTTGTAGATAAACTTTAACATAATCATAATTTTTTTGGGGCAATCTAGGACTATGAAGGAGAAAAAAGAGTACTTAACAGTTTGTAAGAATGCATACACATGTCCCTCCCTAGACCCCGCAACGGTGGAAACCTTATGCACCGGGCTGCCCTTTTTTTAATAGCTGGTGATATGGGATAAAACTCAGTTTGGTCTCCCTTCAATTTATTCCTGTCATCCCGTGTAGTGTAAATGGCTGCTTGGCTTTTTGCTAGGTGACATGAAAATTTAGTTTTGCTTTATTTTTAACTAACATTGAATTAGTGATGATTTTGTTAGTTGTTGGCTTTATGATTTGTATAGGCCTTGGGATTGTATAGAGTTCATCTTTTAATCTATTTTGAATATTTAACCACCCTCTAGGTTATTCTACAATCACCTCGGCCAGTTCTTATTTTTCTATGCCCCTCCCAACCACGGATTTTATGGAGCCACCTCTATATTAGGCAGAGTTGGGGTAAGGGATAGAGTGCCCCATCCTAAATACAACATCTGGTCATATCTAGGTGTAAATCGGGCAGTAATTCTAACTAAAAATTGGTTAGTGGACCCAAATGGTTAGCCTGAGTAAGGCACCAACACGTCTCATTAACATGTCTTATATTCACTAAACTATGATTCTAAAAAATAGCTACAATAGACTTCCAATTGTGCCTTGTATTGATGAAGGTTCTTATTCTTATCAAATAAAAACAAAATGATGCTTCTTTTTGAATGTTCGCAGGCTATAAATCCTTTGGAGTTAGCTATGGAAGCACTTAAAGAGATCCAATTGCGGTTTTACAAAGATTTCCCCCCGCATCCTAAAGAACAAGTTTATGGATTTGCAACACCATCAACTATGAAACCAACTCAATGGAGCTGTAAGTTTTGAACAAATTTGTCACTACCTAGGAAGCTGAGACCTGCTTCTTAGGTTTGTGTATCCATGTTGTGGGCATGCCGAACAAGCATTCCAACATCTCCCATTATTTGGTATTTTTTTTTGAAACTGAACAATTTTCAAACATGCAAATTGAACGTGCATCACTTGGACGCTTGTGAGGCACATCTGTTGTATTACCACAAGTTTGAAGAAGGTAATATGTGAATTAAAGATAACACTGAAAAAGTTTTATGGGCTTACATTGATTAATTTGCTCCTTTAGGTTTTTTGTATTTTGAAACGCTAATCTGACAAATTTCTCATTTATTGTGAATTTTTGGGGTTCTTAAAGCAGATATTAGGGTTATTGGCTCCCTCTTCTTTGTAATACATAAACAAGATTACGTATTTGCTAATTGCTATTATTCTCTCATCTCGCTCAGCAGCTTTGTCTGGCTTATGAGTTTTTGTAATTGCCCCGTCATCTTGTCGTTATCATACTGCATCCTTATCTCATGTCCATATCATTGATTCTTAGGTGAACTAGTGGAGAAGGAATATGTTCATGTTTGTGTTCGTACTTCATACCAATTTCTATCATTTTGCATATTCACCATCTTTATTGCAGATCCAGGAGGCGGTATCAATCAAATCCCAAAGGAGTGTACAATCTCAGGAGATGTCAGGTTTATAGTCTTTCCAACAATTCATTTTAAAGGCTATGGATGTAAAATGATGTCTAAGGATGTTCCTTTTGTGGTTGCAGGTTAACTCCATTTTACAAGTAAGCAACTTACTTTTTGTTACCAAAATTGTGATCACTTATGAGCTTATGAGAAGCTGACTGCTCAGTCTCTGACCTGAGTTACTTTTTAGCTTTCTATTTTCTGTATCTCAGTTAACATGATTCCAAGTCAAAGAATGTAGATTTGATGTTGTAAATTCTAATATGCTAACACACTACTTCAGCGTAACTGATGTTATGAAGAAGCTACAAGAATATGTAGACGATTTAAATGCCAACATAGAGAAGCTAGATGTGCGGGGACCAGTTTCAAAATATGTGCTACCAGATGAGCACCTTAGAGGGAGGTTCGTCTATATTCTTCTACTGTTTTCTTCTTCTTCTTCCAGGTGGGGACCGGTAGTTATGAAAACTTGGAAAAAAATTATATGCCCCCATCTCAAAATATTATATGAAGAGGCATGTTAATCTGAGCCATTTATGTTTTCTTCTTCTTCTTATTCTTCCAGGTGAGGACCGGTAGTTATGAAAACTTAAGATTTTTTTTTAATTTTTTATACGCCCCACCTCTAAGGGTGTGCATGGGTTGGATTGGAGGTGTGCATGGGTTGGGAGACGATTTTTATTCTTTTTTCAAACCCCTGCTAGGCTATCATCTCTAAAATTAGCGAGTTGGTTAATTTTTTTAGGCAGTTTTAATCCAACGGTTTTGGCTGGTTGAATAATTAAAAATAAATAATTCAAAGAATTCACTAAATTTAGCACTTTTTAGCAAGCATATTTTAATATAACATATTTCGAGCTTCCACCAAGTATAGTATATTATAACAAATTTCAAATTTCTAAGAAGTATAACAAATTTTCAGTCCAGCAAACATATCTGGTAACACATTCATCTAGTTATGGTACTAAAATAGTATTGTAATAATAGAAGCACTTGAGTGATCCGTGTTCAGAATAAAATCAAAATGTTAATAATAGCAAATTCCTAGTAATGAATTTCAGTAGTGGTTCAGCATCAAGGCATCAACAATAATCAAGAATCAAGCTGAGAGAGAGAGAGAGAGAGAGAGAGAGGAACAATGAACTGGGAATTGAGAATGAGATTGTAAAAATTAATTAGGTTTAGTGCTGATATGTCTAAAATTTATATATAATAGGTTATGATTTTACGTATGTAAAACACGAAAATTTATATACATCCTAGGCGCGTTGGGTTGGGTTATAGGTAGGTTGAAGAATTATAAACTGCAACCAATCCACCCTTCATATTTTCTTCACCTAACCAACCCAACCCACCAACTCACACAAACCACCCTAGGCGGGTTGGGTTGGTGCGGGTTGGCGGGTTAGCTGCACACCCCTACCCACCTCGAAATACCATATGAAGAGGCATGTTAAGTTGTGCCATTTATGTTATATACCCCCACCTCAAAATACTATATGAAGAGGCATGTTAGTCTGTCATTTATGTTTGTCTTAGACATTGTTTTTTTTGGTTTTCTCGTCTCAGAATTACAATTAGTTTTGATGAGGCATTTCCTGGAGTTGCATGCAATCTTGATTCTCGTGGCTTCCACGTATTGTGCAAAGCTACTGAAGATGCTGTTGGGCATGTAAAACCCTACTCTATCACTGGGAGTTTGCCACTCATACGAGAACTGCAGGTGAAATATGGATATTCCTTTTTTTTGTTGTCTTCTTCTTCCAATTTTGTTTGCCTTTTGTTCTAAATAAATGTTAATTTGCTGCAATGTCACCCATGTTATTTTTGTGCGGCAGGATGAAGGCTTTGATGTTCAAACTTCAGGCTATGGTATGATTCTCTTAGTAATACATTATTATATGTGGATTTATCTTTACAGTAACTAATGCGGGACCCACATGAACTTAATTGCCCAAATCCGAAGAAATTAGTGTATGAGAAAAAAGAAAATAAGAACGGGGTTTCATGGTCTGGATGGGCAAGTTAAATTACTTATTTTTGGGGATTCTGTGGTATCTGGGGATATGATTGGTAAGGAGTGGGACCATATGAGCTTGTTAGATTGAGTTGGTAAATGGAGCAAAAATAGCCATATGTTGATCTGCATGTCATAGAATTTCTAATTTATCAAATTACTTTTGAATGGAAGAAGTGATTGTTACTTTGTGGATGTTGTATGCTCATCAGTTTTTGTTGTGAATTAAAGAATCAGTTTTTGGAGGAATGCAGGAAGACAGTTGCTCTATATGGAGTTAGTGAGTTCCATGATCAGTAAACCAAAAGCTTTATGTTGATAAATGAATCAAGTTAACAATTGACATAGATTGGTGGGCATTAGCACTGAATAGTGGTCTATCCTGTGTTAAATGATTCAAAAACATCAACATTTATGTTCTTCATGTAATTGTTTCTATATCCTATTGATCGAAAGTCCTATTTATTTGAATTTGTGAAATAGGTAAATGTTATGGTTTATATGTATTCTCATGTTCAAATGAAATAATAAGAAATAGAATTCAATACTGATGTTGGACTGCAAAGGTAATATGAAGTTCGTCGTTCCAACTTGGCTCTTAATGGAGAAGAACCTTAGTCAATGAATATTGGGTGAATCCAAAGTATCCCACTACTCTTGAGTCACTTTTGCCTAAGAAAGACGAACAAAAATGACTATACGAAGTGGTTACTTCTAAATGTTTTGCTCCGTATTTTCATTATTTACTTCATGCAAGTAAACCTAAAATGCATATGAAAGGCTTTTGTCGGTGCACGTTGGCATACCATTACTGCTGCACTTTTGCGTACCCTTTATTTTCGGTTTGAACTTCTATATTTCCAAGTCTAAATGACATATATGCCCGTTGTAGTGATGTTTCTTTGAGAACTTTCACTGATGCCAATAAAATGTCGCCATATCCAGAATGCATTTTAAAATCCCTTTGACTTGTATGATTTCCAAGTCTTCCACTTCCATTCTCTGAACGTAAGGTTACAGAACATATCTTAGAGAAGAGCAAAGAGTGGGCATGTGAGAGGATCCGATTTTAAGATTTTGCATACTCCAGATACAAAATAGGAATTGGTACATTATAATCACATTTCTTTAGTGCTTAGGGAAAGTGAGATCCATTAAATAACAAATACTAGTATTTTTGTTTTTCAATTGTGATTTTGGTTATTCTACTTTGAATGCATGGGTTTAAGTCCTCCATGCATATTGCTTGTTACATTTTCTCAAGTAAAATGGGTCCTTAGGAATGCAAACCTGTCATTTTATTTTTAAACTTTGGGAAAAGGCAAGGGCACCACAGTGGGCTCTCAAAAAAAAAAAAAAACGCAGCATTTGAGAATCAGAAAGTAGATTGCTTGGAGAGTAATTCAAGTCATGAGTTTGATTGGTGTGTTGATCTTTTTTGTCATAACCATGCCTATGCCAAAGAAGTCAAAAGCCACCCTTTCTCCTAAAGAGTATGATAGTTGAATCCACAAATCCATGTTATTTTGCTTGGGGAACTCAACCATTCACGAATTGGCTGGCGGTTCACCCCCTTGTGTGAACAAATTAGGTATGCTGGTCTCATACATGTGAGCATTCATGGCACACATCCCCAAGTTCTGTCTCCAACGTTTGTATTGAAACATTGCATTACAGATTATAAAATATAATGTATGGATAGTCATAGATTGTGTCGTCCTTTCTACAGCAAGGAGCTAGCTTCTTGGCATGGTTGTCTTGCATAATGATTGATTGTCTTTGTTGAATGGATTGCTGTCTGTATGAAGTATGAATCATGATCTGATCATTATATTGTGGAGTTAAATTGGCAGTTTTGGAAATTGTTGATCATGTGTTATCAAATATTTACTATTCCTAGCATTTTGAGAAAGTTTCATTTGTAATGTCATTTCCTTGTTAATCGTGGCCTTATTTTATATCATTTATCTTTCCGGGTACTAGGAATTATTTTTAGGAACCATCATTTAATTTCAGCGTTTTATTTATTTATTTGGTTTCCTTACATTTTCATTTCTTACGATCAGATTGTATTCAGACATGATTAGTTCGTGAGCTCAGAATTTGCTGCTGAACTTTTAATGAATGATTCAAATTAATAAAACTAAACAAACCAAATTAAGCCTTGTATCACAATCATAAATACATAAATATGAAGATCTGACCAATTGCATTTTATGTATGTGCAGGTTTAATGGCCACATACCATGCCAAGAATGAATACTGCCTTCTTCCTGACATGTGCCAAGGCTACCAGGTATTTGCCAGCATAATTTGCCAATTAGAAGATTGATGTTCCATAACCGCATCCTGGCATTTACCACCAAATCATATCAAAGACACGATCAACAAACTTGGGATCTTCAAATAAAAACTTTGTTGCTGAAATATTTTGCTTGTTTAAGATCATACCGAATCCATCAAGAAGTTTCTATTGCATTCATGTTGTTAGCTTCTAACGGTGTTTAATGTTACACGATTGTTAACCCAAATAATACCTACTGTTTTGGATTGATTCCCTTTCCTTTTCCTGCTTATGATATGCCATTTCCTTTTGCCCCAAAGTTGATAAATACAAAGCAAAAATTTCAAAATCTGATTAAAGGGATAAGATATTGTGGTTTTTCTAGTGTCCCCAAAAATAAATACACAAATAAAACATTACAAAAACAAGAAAATAAAAATGCTGCTTTAGACAAAATAACTAATGAATCTGACTTCTCCTCAGACTCCAGAGAGGAGTCCAACTTGGGGTAAACCATGGCTTTAACCAGAGAAATTTCTATTGATGGTATAGATTGAAGTGGACGGCACTGTCATGTTACTCGGTAATCTTATTTATCTGTGACGTATTGATATGATCACAAATTTCTAGTCATTTCCAATTTTCCACAAATTCCTGTCTATACAAATTCATCCTCTAATTCAACCTTTTATATTATTATTTGTTTACAACAGATTTCTGTGTTATACATCAGTATTTACAGTATGATTATCCACTAATCGGGCTCTGGTACAAAGAATATACTACTTCCCTCCATATCCAGTCCCAAACTCATTGTCATGCAACCCACTTCAAAATTTACCTGAGTTGTTTCCTTCTCGTTTGAACTGCTGGATTCTCTGGCGTAGTCTCCATCTATGATGGTGAATCTTCCAAAGGCCGTGAGTTATAATGGGCGCTAGAATATTATTCATCTGTTGTTGTATTTGCATCAGCAGATACAGAAAACTAACTGATCATTTACTTGTTGACCAGAATTTAACATGGAAAACCAGTGCTAGGGCAAAGCAATTATCACATAAAACCTTGTTACCTGGATCCATTCAAATCCAAGATAAAGGGCCAAAATTCCTTCCAGGAGTGGAGAGTAGATCTTTTTCATTTGCCTCCTTTCGTACCAGGCTGCAGGGTGTCCATTATTAACAGATGAGAAAGCAACTAAGATGAAGCTTTAGGCATCATAAGCTGCCATAGTTACGTCTAGATTGGAGGTTCTTCCCCTTCAGTTCTTGGTAGAAATCAGAATCATCTAACTATTCTAAACCTGAACAGAAGCTAGGTTCTAGGTTTTAGGTTCCTCAGTTTTTTGCTTGAAACAATAGGTAAAGTTCTTTTTAGATGAAACGAAAAACAGACTAGAGAGTACTGGTTACCCTCATATGCCACAGGAATGACCTATTTCAAATGTAATATGAGACAGAAAGATTTGAGGGCAATTAGAATTTGAAGTTAAGGTAATGTGGTTGAACCTGGGAAGAGTTTTTTTTCAGATCTTCACGACCAGAGCGTGATTGCAAAAAGGGTGTGGCTACTTAAATAGGATCTGAAAGAAAACAATAAAAACTTGTATGTAATAGTCATATTGTGAAGAAAAATGGCAGGAAACGTCATCACTATGAAAGTTTACCAGAATAAAAAGGATTGTTAGAGGATCAACCTTTTGGAGACGCAACCATGTAATAGAGAGAACCCGTAAGAGCAGCTGTGACCACAGCTGCAAATGCCTGAGCAAATGGGACAAATGGAGGCAGCACTCCCGTCTTCATGCTGAACAATTAGAGCACTGTCATTAATCGGATGTGATTCAAGTACTTAGGGATGGGAAGGAAAAGGTCATTTACCAGAGATGCCATTCCACGAGCATCTGTTACCAAATCAGTGCTCCTCAAAAATATTTCAGCCAATGCTCCCTAATGAAGAGTAAAAGAGAAGACTCTTTTTGTAGCAGAAAATAAATCCTGATTGAACTTTTCATTATCATACGAGGATAATTAGATTCAATAAATCTTTTTGTTGACAAAACAAGGCCAAATGACAAATAGAAGCTAACATGAACGGCAGCCCGGTAGAAAAGCTTCTCACCAACAGAGCTGGCAGCAACAATCAGTATAGACTGCAACATTTTAGCAAAAACGAAACAAATTCTTCCTTGAATTGTCCGACAATTCAGACAGTAATTTTCAGCTGTTCTTTACCTGCCAAGGTGACATTCCATAAAAGAAGCTCCTTAGCTCCTCGTCCTCTCCATCTCTAATAGCACGAGCATGAGGCGATAACTCTACAACTTCATCCTGCACCAGTTTGTGATTGAACATAGAAAATTCAGACAACGGAAAGGAGAACAAGAAAGTTATAAGAAGACACCCTATTTCTTGATCTCAATCCGAATATAATTTTAAGATCACTATACTAAATTGAATGTATAAAAATGAGAAATCAGACATATACCAAAACAACATCCATCCAGAATAAAGAGTAGAGCCATAATTGGAGGAACAGCATATACCAATCCTTCAACAATTGCATCTAATGACAGAGAAACCACCAGTGAAATCGGTTCCTGTCAGGGAACATATGAATCTTCCCGCTATACCCATTGCAACATATATGCCTGAAATAAAAATCACAGTTTTAAGTACATGATTTATTGTTTTCCGAATAAAAACATTTATTTTATCACTGCAAAATAGAATATATATATATATATATATATATAATTCTCACAATTTAGCCCAAACAAGGCAAATATCTGTGTTTTAGTCTTAGGATATTGCTAAAAATAAACTTCATGTATGTGTTTATGTATAAATTATACTAGCATTTTAAACTGCGCTATGCACGGAACAAAATAAATATATTCTAATAATATATTAAAATATTTAAATTTTAATAATAAATATATTTTAATAATAACAAAAAGTAAGATAATATAAATTATATATGTGGAGAAAATATTGAGCTAAAGTTATTTCATATTTATTTGAATAAAACCTCAAAAGATTATTAAATTTGTATATAACAATATTGATTAAGAAATAGTAAAATTATTTTAGTTTTGCATTAATTTCACGTCTTTTACTTTTAGATAAACATAATACAATGTTCGTCTACAATTCAAATTATTCATTCTATATTTTATTTATAAATTTCAATATATGTAAACTAATAATATGATCATTATGTTAAAAAATGATAAAAAGTAGGTTTGAATTTTACATATCTTAATAAATTTTTTTATTTTTTAATTAATAATCAACTAAATTTCAAAAGAATCACTTTATTGTTCTTAACTGTTTGTATGATTATTTCATTTTACTTAATTTGATTTTATCTTTAGTTTATTAGATTGTTAAATTAATTCATGTGATTGTTAATACATCAAATATTCATGTACTTTAATTCTAAATAAGTTATTCTCACTAACTAATTCTAATAACACATCAAAAATTCACATAATTTCAATATTAAATAGGTTAATATCACTAACAAATTTTAATTTTATAACGACGCATTTAAAACTGAATGAATATTGTGATAAAAATTAGAAAATGAAGAAAACAAAATTAGAAAATAAAGAGATTCTCACTAATATTTAAGTACAATGATAAACATATTAAGAAAATAAAAAAATTACTAATTAAATATATTATTTTATCTAAATAAAAATTAAATAGGTAAATGGAATCGCAAATGAGAAAATATAAATGCAAAAAGATTCACAAATTTGTTATAAATATATTTAAAATTACCATAATTTAATAATATTTGATAATTAATATTTAAGTTCGACTATATAAAAATATTAGAGAATATATGCAGTTAGACTTTTTTCTATATATAGTACTAATTAAAAGCTATAAATTAAATATTTAAATGACATTACTATAATAATTAAAGAATCAATAATTAATGTAACTAATGATTTGTTGACATTTATATTTTTATATTTAATAAATTTAAAAATTTTTAAAAATTGAATTAAGATTTTAAGTTTCAAAAAACTAACAACATTTTGCTATAGTCGAGAAAAAAAACAAGCAAAAAAAGCCAATACCGTATTGTTTTCATTTCTTACCGGGAACAAAGAAATCCCAAACGAAATGAGAGGAGGATGCGAGGTAGCGTGAGGACAGTAGAAATGAAACAAATAATCAAAATTTTAACAATTTATTAGTCCAAATAGGGCAAATATATTTGTGTTTTTTTCCCCTTGTATTGTTAAAAATAAAGTGTGTACATGTATTTATGTATAAACTATATTTAATTAATATAATCGGGATCCAAATAGAAAAAAAATGGGGAAAAAAAGCCAATACTGTGTTCTCTTCATTTTGAACAAAGAAACAGACATGAGACAACAAGAGAAGAATTTGAAGGCGGCAGTTGTGAGTTGGGTAGAGGAAGGGGAAATTGCCCATTGGAAAAACCGAAAGGCTAAAATTAGGAAAAACATATTCAACAAATTGGTGGAAGAAGAATTTGGGGAATTAAAAGGCAGCAATTGTTGGTTGCAGAAACCAAAGAAAGGGCTACAATTAAGCTAGACATGTAAAAGGAATTAATGGATGTAGGCCCGTGATCTTTCGCTTTGTGAACGGCAAAGAAAAAACCAAAACCAAAACCAAAACCAAAACCAAAACTAAAAGAAGGGAAACCATTTGATGCAAAGATTTTGCAATTCAATGGTGGTATTTGGTATTATTGAAATTAATAATTTATAAATTATAATTTGTAGTAAAAATTATGAATATTTGGTAAAAATTATTATTTGTAGCTGAAATATAAAAAAAATTGTTATAATTTGTAGTAGAAACTGTGAATATTAAAAAAAACTAATAACTTATAACTAAAATTAATAATAAAAAACTAAAAACTAATAGCCGTTTCTTTGCCAAACAACTCCAACAATTACCATTTACAGATGCCAACACAGACTCACACCTTGCAAAACTCAAGATCTGCACAAATCCAACCCTTGAGAAAAATTACACAAAATATGCTCGGTAGTTCAGAAGATATATATTTATTAACTTTCAAAGATTACAATAAATTGAATTTACAGAAAATAAAAATACAGAAAATAACAAGAATAGAATACGCACACCGAATTCTGCAAACGCAGTTTCCTTAAGAATGATTCACCGCCTACTAAGGGTGTTATAGGTTTCTTCACCGGCGTCACTTTTTCAGGATAAAACGGTTGACTCGAACGTTGGATCACTTCCAAAGATCAGCTACTCAAACGTACCTCGTCTGTCTTTCTCTCTTTCTCACAACTTGTAATCTCAGAATTGTATTTATCTTCTTGTTGTATTCTGATTTTCACTTCTCCTCTTCTTGATACCAGAATACTAGTAAAGTTCTTATATAAAACTTTTCTCTCTTTGGGGTTACACCAAAATTCAAGAGGGATAATCAACTAGAGAAATCAATTTGTACATGAATGCAGAGAAATCAATTTTGTACATGAATGCAGATGCAACTGTTACAATCCAATTAAATTATGGTATTGAATTGCCAATTGAATTCACCAATAGAATTCAAATTTCCAACACAAGGTGCCTCACATGGGTGACTAGACCAAGTGATTGTTTGGTAAAGAGGCTTCAAATTGGATTTTTTTTTCCTTCTTTCTTTACTTAAAAATCACTTTTAAGTTAAAAAGTAACTTTTATTAACGTTCGTAGTAGCAAATGATTTTTTATTATTTATTCTTTCTTTTTAGGTAAATCAAACTACACTTAATTGAGCCAATATCACAATTTTGATACTGCTCTTACCACCAAATTATAGCCGCCCATTATATGCTCTTTCACAAGGTGAGAGGTGATCTTCGCTACACTCCCCGTTGAAAAACCTCAAGACATGTATCAATTTTTATATTCTAATATAATTTCTTTATCTATGATATACCGTGATCACAGAAAAGTAAATAGTCTCTAAAATAGTTTTTTTTAAAAGAAGAAAAAAAAATTTAACAAAAATGACAAATAAAATGGCATATTCAAAACAAACAACCTGCAGTTATCAGTTCTTGTCTTACAACTCTTTCTTTAACAGTCAGTCAGTTATCAATTCTTATCTTATGACTCTTTCTTTAACAATTAGACAATTGTTATCTTCTGTGTCCGTTAATTCTGATATTTTGTATGCATTAATCCAAATAAAACAAGATTAGCAAAAGCAGTTGTACTTCACCCCTAATAAACAGGTATGCTTTCTTGAATTGGGTATGGAAAAGGAGACTTATACATTTCACTTTCATAGGGTTTAGTAGTTGCAGGGACATGTAGGGACAATTGGTGCTTGAATGGGAAGACTCTTTTTTGAGTTGATTCCTTAATTAGGAGTGCTTGTAACATTATGCCTAAGGTGAGGTTAGATTAGTTAGGCTGAAAAAAATATAACTGGTAATAATTTTTTTTATTTTTTTAGTTAACTCACACACTTATATAAATTGCACGAGTTAATATGAATTGACAAATTATTTGCACACTTCTAACAAGGAGAGAAATAATTATTCAATATTATATGAAACAATGTCCTAAATATATTTAGGCCACTCATTTATGTGAACCATACATGTAAAATGATAACATGCACATAAATGTGTGATCCCATTATCTCATATTGCATTTAATTTTAATTATATGTTTGCAAATGTTTAAAGAAATTAATTTTTAAAAATGTTAATTTTTGTAGGCAATAGGAAGAATAAAAATAGATTGACTGGGATAATTTATTTGATGTAGGTTTTTTTTTCTTTTTTGAAATGTTTAATATATTTTTATTTTTAACTGTTAAGTTATAGTATTTGAGGAACTGTCACGATATTTTTTATTTTTAAAAGTAGAGTTAAATTTTTAATGAAGGTATTATAATTATTTTACTATAAAAAATTAAAATATTTGAGATGTGTATAAAAAAAGTTAAAAAAATAGTGACTTTTTGAAGAATATCAGATGCTCTAGCTTAGAAATTACTATTTTTGAATAAATTGCATTTACCTCCTTAGAGATCTATTGAAAAAACTGATAGCTCTCTTAATATTTCTAAAATTACACTGCTCTCTCTCTTTCTACTTACGTCGGTAGTATTAGTTTCTCTCTCCATCGGTTAATCGTCAAAAAATATAACAGAATTTGCTGATCTCAAAAATTATTATATTATAATTATTATTTTATCCTTATATTTTTTATTTTCTATATTGCCTTTAATCAAATAATAAAAAATATTAAAAATATGCAAATTATTATATAAAAAATCAAATTGACCAGATATCAATATGTACATGATCAAATTATATTTTGTTTAAAAAAATAATGGTGTTATCTATTTATTATTTACTTTTTAGAAATATAGTTTAATTTATTATAATAATCTTCGATGAATTTGACTATTTATATGAATGATCAATAAACTGATAAAAATAAATAAATAAATGAATTAAAATATACCCACTTAGGCACTCTTAAATACTCAACATTTCTTGAAATATTTTATGATCTTATTTACATACAGAAGTAAATTGATTATTCTTGTTAACAATGTTAAATCGACAATCTTGACAAGAAAAGAAAGCGTAACTTTAAAAATTTCAGGAATACTGTCAGGTCTCATTTGATAACTGTTGTAAATTGTGTGAAATTAATAGTGACATAAAATTAGAAATGAGGTGGGGTTGGGGCTGAGGTGGAATTAGTTTTTTGTATGTTGATTTGGATATGATTAAGTGGTAGAGTATAAAAACTCATGTTTAATTTGAGTGTAATTAAATAGTGTGTAATTATATTAAATTTATGAATTTTTAATACTACCCTTATAATGTTTGAATGATTCACTTGTGCAATTAAGGCCATTTTTGGATTTTTTTTCGTGGTGTAAATTTTTAGTTTACTTATTTTTGTTTTTATAATTTTTGTATAAAAATATTTTTAAATAGCACTATGTTTACATAAATTTTACTTGTTTCATTTTTTATTAATTTTTTAAAAATCTTTCTTCTAATATTTTTTAGATCTTTCTTTTATAATATTTAATATAGAATTTAAAAAAACTAAATTCAATATATATAAAGAAAAAAACAAGGGCAAGATTGTAATTAGGTTCTTAATCCAGAGAAATGGCATTCCAAATACTAGGTCCCATGTGGTATTACCAATCCGGCTAAATGTTGGGATTCATAATCCAATCGGATAACTTGTCTGCATCATTTTAATGTTAACAAATAGAGTATTATACGGACCACGAAATTCATTATCCAGTCTCATCCTTTAAAATGGCTATCAAACATAGCCTTAAGGTAATGCTTATCGTAGCAGTGTAAATAGTTTTGAACTCGCTTTAATTTGTCAATTTACACTGATTGATATCAACTCAAACTATTTCCTGAAGATTATTAGCCAACCTACATTAATTCGTATCTACTCGTATCAATTCATGCAATTTATGTAGGTGGGTGGATTGAATTGAATTTTTTTAAAAATATAACAAGTGGATTAGTGGCAAGTTATATTTTTTCAACCTACCATTAACTTAACTCGCTTAGAGTATATATTAATTATATTGTTCTTATAATTTTTTTATAATTTATAAGGACACATTAGAGCATTTGTAATTTTAATTGCTATACATGTTGTGGATATTTTGTTTGACATGTGTATTATTGTTACAAATATTTAAGCAAAGTGAGAACAAAACTATAACAAATGGTAGATAGGCATTCTTATATTGTTGTTAATATTGTTATTATTAATGAGTAACTATTATTTCTTTTAGTTGGTCTTTTACTTAGGCCTTATTTGAGATAATTGCTTATTTGCTTATTTAATTTTGTTTATTTTCGTCTTTAGTAAATTTTTTTTATTATTTACTTAAATTATTATACTTTTTGATTTCTCTTATCGAGAGGAGCCGAAAAGGTAATTGTTTTTTATGAAAATATAACAAAAATTTAAAAAAGACAAAAATAAGCCAAAATGAGTCAATAAGTCAAATTTTATTTTGCTTATTTTCGTCTTTAGTGAATTTTTTTCATCTTTTGATTAAGATTTTTTTCTTTTTCAGTTCATCTCATCAAGTCGATTCGAAAAAATAAAAAAAAATAGTCAAAAGATGAAAAAAATTAAAAAGGACAAAAAATATTCAAAATTCTCAACGTTTAGCCCAAAACAGGGCCTTAGTGTATTAATTATATATTTTTCAAAGGGATAATTAATTAGAAATCCCATTTAGGGGACTTGTATTCCATTAAGTCACAATCACTTTTTTAATATTCCACCAATTTCTATTTCTTAAATTTTAGTGATAACATGGACAAATGTGCCCTTACGTCAAGCCCGGTCTCTCTCTCTCTCTCTCTCTCTCTCTCTCTCCCCTCTTGTAGTCAGATCTACTGTTGCCTCACCGGAGACAACGCCACTACCGTCTCCTCGCTGTTGTTGCTCGCCGCCATCGTGTGTCGCCATTAGCTTGAACTCGATCTGGATGCCATGGCTCACCTGAACTAGATCTGCCAAGACCATCGCCGCTCGCCGCTCACCATCGCCGCTCGACAAGTTCGGCTCACACAGCCCATCGGAACTGAAGCATCGGTCACAGGCGGAAGTGTTTGCCGTCCATTGCAACTGATGCACCACTGTCGATCTTCCATGGTTGCAGAGTCGAACTGACAACGATAACAAGTGGATGACGCGGAGTTCCGGTGGTGAAATAGTAGCTTTTGATCGTGGAAATATGAAAGATGATCTCATCGCTGATGGACTCCCCAATGATGAGAGGGGATGAGCAGAGAGCCGGTGTGTTTGATGGTGTTGGCGATGGTGGTGGTGGTGGTGGTGGTGGTTGTGGTTGTTGTTGTTGTTGTTGTTGTTGTTGTGTGTGTGATGGTGGTGGTGGTAGTTGTAGTCTGGTGGTGTTGGTGGTCTGGTATGTTGAAATGTCTCATTTGTTAAAAAATAATGAGACATTTACACATTCAAATACACATTATTTTGAAAATATTTCATTTATATAAAATGTCTCATTTTGAATAATGAGATATTTCAAACATTTGTTATGAAATGTCTCATTTGTTTAAAAAATGTCTTGAGACATTTCATAACAAATGAGACATTTTTTAGATCTAGAATAAGAATCCAGAACCAAAATGAGATATTCTGTGACGACTTAAAAATTTTGGATTCATCTAGAGCGACAAATAAATTACTAGGCAACAGAAAAGAAAAATCTTATTCTAATATTTCTCAAAAAATAAAATTAAACAAAAATTTTATTACATCATTATTCTTGCAGCGAAAAATAAGAATAACTGAAAACAAAAGTGCTGATAGTAAATACTATGGTGGGTAGGTTCACATGAACTAGGGCTCTATCTGTTTTTTTATATTCTCCTCTACGACGTCATCCTACACTTCATAACCTGGTGTTTGAATTACCAGGGCAACATAAAACGAAACCGTGAGTTCGAAGAACTCAGTAAACTCATCACAAGTAAAGTATGCATCGATAGCTAATCACATCAACATGTAGTAATAAATAAATAACACATATATCAAAATGCATCGTGATTTAATTAATTACTAATAACTCCAACTAGGATTATCCTGAAACACTACCCAAACGCATCCTCCTCATCATCATCAACATCATCATCATCAACATCAAATCTAATACACAAGAAGTTTCTGCAATTCCAGCCAGTTGATATCCTAAAATAATAACAAGACCCAGACTGCGGTCTGTTTCTGTCAGATAATCATCCTAGAATTACAACCGATAATGCATCTGTGTCTGTCTGATAAGTTACCCTAAAATATACACCGGGCCAGCCTACGGCAGGTGTCTTCCAGGTAACTTATCAAAAACCTAAACTCCGTCGGATATTATTAAAGTTCAAACACCGGCTCAGCATACGGCGGGTGCACCTTGATAATTTTCATCACCACAACAACCACGACATACCACTAACCCCTCACAATTACCCCGTTATGATTTTTAGCATACGAAATTTATTTATGCAACCCTCCCAATGAACACATTCACATAAGTTAAAATCATGCTAAAATCAATAATCAACATGCGTTACGAATCATGCTATAACGAGAAACGACAACTTAACATGTGATCATCAATAATAACATGAGATATCTAAATATGCACGAATTGAAAAACAATAATCTTATAATCAAACAAAATGTGTCACAGTTCGGGAGAAATAAATAAATAAAGGTATTAAATCGTTATTTTTCTAAAATAGGCTTTATTTATGTTTAAACTATCATTTCACGAGAGAAAATTTTGAAATTTGATTGGCACCTTATTTGGCACGTTCCGGTCACTTTTCGTGTTTTATGTTTTTCGAGAAAAGGCTCCGAAAGTTCCCGTTTTTGTATTCTAAGTATCTGCTATTCAGAAACTCAAGGATTCGTTTGTATATATTTTATTTCGTTTCTTAATTAATTTAAATGGCTCATTTTTCTATCCTCAGATTTTTTAATTATTTCTAATGAAAGGAACTCTCTTAATTGCAGAATAATTATCATACATACTAAAATACAGTGGCTAATTAAAACTTAAATAAAAAAAAAGAAGAAAGAATACATTTTTATTTAAAAATTTTTATTCGTAAAATTTTATTTTATTTTCTGAAAAGCTTAATTATAATATTTAAACTTTTTGATTAAATCAATTTATAAAAAAATTATGAAGATAAACCAGTAATTAAACAATAAACCAATTAAAACAATTAACCTGTAAACAAACAGAGCCCAATGTCCAGAACGTTTTGATTTCTTATGGATAGTTATTGGGTGCTTCTCAGCGATGGAGCATA